>NJDC01010365.1:19193-30589 GCA_002245475.1 Calephelis virginiensis | reverse complement strand
TCGCGCTTCTCTTTTACTAAGTGTTTGGTGATATTCTTGCGACAACGGTACATTTCTTTCTTCAAATCTTTCATACTGTCATTCGACTGCAAACATGCTACATAGTCTAGTCAAGCTTTCTTCTTTCTTTCAACGGAGGCTTTTACCTCCTCATCCCACCATGCGTCACCATTCATAGACTTGTGCATCTTTGCACTCCCACATACCTCTTGGCAACAAAAACCATGCTATCTTTTAAAACATTCCAACAGTCATCCACATCTAAGTCCGGTAGGCACATACTATTCAGCCTGTCTTGGACTTGACTCTCATACATGCTTCCTACACTCGGGTCTTGCAACTTTTCACTCCTTATCCTTTCAAGCTCTCCAAATGGAACACGTACTCGCCAGTGCCTCCACTTCTTAAACAGACCCCTAAACTGGCTAATAACCAAGTAGTGGTCCGTGTTAAGAGTTGGGCCTCTGAAGGCTCTCGTGTCCATTAAACACTTCCGGTGGCGACTATCAACCAAAATCAAATCTATCATACTCATTTGATCATTCCTTCTCCATGTATACGTATGTATATCCTCATGCTGAAACATTGTGTAACGCGATACTCCCTCCTCTAAACCCGAACACAAATTCACAAAACATCACACTACACCGTCGCCGCCGGTCTCGGCGTCGAAGACCTCTCTTGCGCCCGGCGCCTAAAGCCGAGCGACGAGCCGCCACTATTCCTCCATTAAGTCCACCCAGTAACCAGAACGCAGCACCAAGTCGAGGTACGGTCTCCCGGGAGACAGCCCTTGTAGCTGGCATTGTAGGTAACAGTCCAATCCATTTAAATAATGATGTCTCGGTCTGAGCACTCTGCTCGACCCACAAAGCTCGGTGAAGTTGTAAAAACTGCGAGGTTAGCAACAAGTTAACTTAGTCATTCAAAAAAAAATATTCGAGAAAAAATCGACTTTAACAGTAAACTAAAAAGAAAATTAAGCTGACCTCAATAAAACAAAACTTTAAATAAAATGCACTTAGACTATACACAAAAGTAATATATGTACACATTTATCATTAAGTATTAGTACTCAACTTATACTTAAACCTTACCTATGCTAATTACCTACTAGTGGTCGCCCGTTCGACCATAATTAATTTTTAATATCTTGTTGATAAGAACGCCATCTTCATTTCTCAAGACCAACTTCAGATTTGAAAATTTTACAGATTTGAAATGCTTTAATCAAGCTCTTTCATTTGATACCTCGAACAAAATAAAGGTCTAAGATTTATTTTCGACCCCCCAACTTAAGTTAAATCTTCACCCGATTTTGCCCATATTCGATTAAGCATATCTACACACGTCTAAAAATTTTATGTTGTGTAGGCCTGAGGCTAATCGTAGCGATAAGATGATACCTACCCCAGCGTTGGCGTGATCGCCCTGCGGTACACCAGACTAAAAGGTCAACCCGCCGCCGAGGACATCAAAATTATCACTACCCATTCGTTTAGCCTTTATTATACACAGTAAGTTCAGGCATCTCTCCTCCATTACATCGATCAATTTGTTCATCTTCGCTACCATTCCACGTGCCTGTTTGGCACTCTCCACTCCTCGATTCGCTCGTTCGAGCTCGGCGTAATGGGTGGCAGCCCCCATCGTCGTATTTTTGTCATACCGACGGGAGCGGATAGGTACACGTTGCCTCCAGGGAACGCCAAGAGTCAAGAGTCTCCGAAACCGGCGAGTTTGTATGAAAAGGAAAATGAATGTGGAGAAAGCCAGGTCTGCCAGGATCGTAAGGTTTGGCACTTGATATTCCCTGCCAACCACGTAAGGGACTTGGCGTATATATATGTATATATTATTATGTTTTCTTACCATTACGTAGTATTTACACACTCTTTGCGTTAGACTTACATTTTTTTATAATTTTAATAAGTCGTCGTTGTCCTCTATCTAATAAAAAAAATATCAAAATCGGTATAGTTTGTTAGCTAAAATGAAATCAACATCCCGAGCAGCGTTTCCAACTCTACGACTTTTTACGTAGATCTACGAACTTTAAGTCCTTCTTGCAAACCTACGAACTTTAGTCCCAGAATCTACGTAGTTTTTATGTATGCCTGCGCCTGCTGTTTCGTTTAGACGGCGCAGGGCGCTTGCGTGAATTTTTGTGCTGTCATGTTTATGTACGATAGCGCAATAAATGAATATTGTTCTGGCTGAGCACTCTGCTCGCCCACTAGCCCGGTGACGTTGTAAAAGTCTTTAGACGTACACAACAGTAGTCATTTCGAAAAAAAAATGAATATTGTATTCTACAACGTAAATGATAGTTTTTTCATACTGATAGTTAAAATAATTCGTACAAAACTGTTCCCTAACCATTCAAAAATATCAAAAATGCACAATGTTAATACTCAAGTTTTCACTTCTGCCCGCACTCTCGGAGTGCAACTCGTCGGTTTTTGTTAATTTACTGTTTGTCTGCTGTGTACTACTTTTTAGAGTTATATAAATTGTCATTTTATTCACTTTTACCTACTCTACTCTCTTCATTTCACTCAAAAAAAGTACGTAGATCTACATATTTTCTATATGGAAATTTTACTATTTCTACGTAATTTTCTACTCTGATCTACGCCTTTTTCAAAATCCGAGTTGGCAACACTGCCAGGGTCGCCAACTCTACGTCTTTTTACGTATATCTACGTATTTTAAGCCCTTTTTGGAAACCTACGAACTTAAGTCCCAGAATCTACGTATTTTCTATCAAAGTTTTTTAAATTTGCAAAATAGCCTGAATGGGCATAATTTCCTTGATTTCCGAAAAAAAGTTAAGAAACGTTCCGTTTCATACTAATACACACACGCCTCGCCACTCAACATGTCGCGCATAACTCATGTCATATGGGTTATATGAAATTTGAAATATGACGTGACTGTGTTAAACCAAACGTTTTGACGTTAAAGTGAATTTTAAATTTAAAAAAAAATTTATGGTTTTGGCGCCATCGTGAAAGAAGAACGTATTTTTCTAAAAAATTAATGAACTTCGTGTTAATTTAGGTGGTAATTAGTTCAGTTTTAGTCAGTTCAAGTGCATAGGTGAAATGGTTATGAAGAAATTAATGTATTGTGTATTCCCTCGATGCCAAACCTCATAAAATGAGCGCGAGTAAAGTGAAACCCTGACAAGACATTCTATTACGACTAATGACTTTATTAATTTAAAATGATATTTGATAAAAAAGAATTTAAAATATTTTTTATAAGGAAGACGTGGCTGTATGGACTCAGATACTTTGCTTTTCCCTGACTGGGATAAAATTAAACCACAACAATTAAAAAAATGTTTCGAACGAAAAATAAAAAAACGAACGGTTGTCGAAAACTAAAAATTTAATTGATTAATTTCCATATTTTTCAACTTCCAAAAACTAACATAAGAAACAGGCTTCACACTGACACGCTAACAGGCTAAATTTTTACGAAAAGTGGGTTAAAAAAAATCGCGAGCCTTCGCAGGAAAAAAAACAAGTCCTTCGCAGGAACATATTAAAAATTTTAATAAATAACATATACATAATAAATTTTATTTGTATGAAAATAATAAAATTAATAATTTCAATAAATTGATGATGACTCTGAAAGTATCAAACTAGTGGTAATTCATAGATTTTTTTGTTTGCTAACAGTTTTTTTTTAATTTACTGTTTGTCTGCTATCTACTACTTTTAGGGTTATATAAAGTGTCATTTTATTCACTTTTACCTACCCTACTCTCTTCATTTCACTCAAAAAAGTAGGTAGAACCTACGTATTTTCCATATGGAAAGAACAATGCTCATCGTTCATACATTGAAAAACCTGTCAGAGGATTTTTTATTTACGTGTTGTATATGGAGCACTACTGTTGTTTTCAGCGTAATATTGTTTACTTTAAATGAATATTAATTCATTTTTTTCTTATTTAAGTCTTAAAAAAACCTATTGAGGTAATATTTTTTTAATGTTACATGAAATTATGTTTCCAATCCAATCGAAAAGCATAAACATAAATCCATGTGAAACAAGTCAAAACTAATCGTAAGAAGGTATCGGAGTCCATGAGAAATGCAAAAATTATAAAAACAATCAAAAATCTGGGATCGCACAGTGTTGATCTGCGTTATCCACTCACACGTCCACCGACACTTTACTATCCAAAAAAAGGTAGTTGTACGTCCAACGATACTTTAGTATCATTAGCTACAAATTTTATAAAACCGCCATCTATCGATAATATACATTACTTTTTGCGTGTTTGAGTTGTGGAGTCAATAACTGACAAACTGCTTTACCAAATAATCATGAGATGGCAGTGTAAGAAGACTCGACAAATAAAAACAAACGTTTATATTCAGACCACTCACGCGTTGGTCAAGTGTTTTTGAAAGGCCAGCGATTTTGTCGTAAGTACTTTAGTTTTATTCACTGGTTCATATTATTATACATTAAAATAAACTAGATTATTTGTGCTTTATAATTAAGTATTCATACCTATCTCAGGTTTAAGAATAAAATCAAGTCATATTTTGATTGCAAAGTATAGCTGATTCGAAAAAAATTACGTAGGAGCGGCCATTGTTGTTATTGACCCAATTTTAGTTACGTCTACGTAGTTTTTCAGTGAAATATGAATTGATAGTTTGTCATAAACACACTGTGAAAATGAAAACACACAAAAACATACACTGTGAAAACACAAATATACAATATTCACGGAAGATTCCATAAAAATGTCATTGTATTCCTCAGGTGTATAGGTTTCGATAGATTACTATCCACGGACGGAACTAAAATTGTTCAAATTAAGGCTGTGTACAAACAGCAAAATATGATTGCAATATTTTTTTCGTTTCGTGTAGTGTTGTTTCTTTGCCTGTTTGACATAAGGTATAATGTTATGTTTATTAATTATTGTCGACTTTTGCTATAATTTTTCTTCTTTCCATCTTGCTTACGAGTATATTTTGAGTTCGCGAGCGAGTCGAAAGCGCTTGGAACCATCGCGATAATATTATTAAGAGAGGTGTTTTGTTTCGATTTATTTAACTACTTAGAATTAATTATTCATAAAGATTCATGCATCATTTTAAAGGAAAAAACGTCTAGTTTGTTGTGCTATTGTTTAATTGGTAAAATAAATAATATTTTTGTTGTTGTGGTGTAAATGAATACAAAATTCATGTTATTTCACCTTCAAGTTCAATATTTATACCTATTTGTATTTAATTAAATTTTCAGACCTTAGAAAATATTTAGATTTAATATGTAGTCTTCTATAAAATTTTCGTAATATTTTTATTTACTCTATGTATTATAGTTAAGAAGCTATAAAAGTTTTTTGATACAACATGCGAGCGCGATACCAACCGAATCAGCGCCACGCGTAGTTGGACGGACAACGGTATAATAGGTTTTAGGCTTTAGCTCAGAACAATAACTAAAGCAGGTTTTAGGTCCGGACGTGTGAGTGGTTATGGACAATTGCTTTACTCTTTGGTATAGAAGGACATCTGTGTCTGTCAAAAGTGTCAAACTAATCTCGCATGACACGACGTGAAAGCACTGTCAAATCTATTAATCATTTTCACACAGAATATTTTTCTCTGTGTTACGATATTTAATTATAATTATTTTGGCATACAACTGAAAAATAAGTATTTATAGTTCAATTATTCATATTTTTACTTCAAAATTACGGTTTACGGTCTTTAATATATTACTAATCATTATTCAATATTAAAAAAACAGTACGTGGTGGCAGTAATGGGTAGGTAACAATAATCGTGGAACAGAACATTTCAAATAGACCACAGATAATTATAGTTGTTGTCTATAGTGCCTATTCTATAGGACATTTTAAATATTTTTTTCAAGACTTGTAAATTAAATACACCCATTTGTAAACTTAGTAAAAGAAAATGTAATAAGTGATTTTGTAATAATAAAAAATCAGCAATTTTTTGAGATTCCCCACACCATTATTCACGATAACTATTTCTCAGGTCAATTATGGGCATTGTTATTTTACCCATACATTTAGTATGTACTAGATAAACAAAGTCAGTTAAAAAAAGAAACCAAAAAAAATATGCGTGAGTGTGAGTAAATTGTTTATGTATGAGTAAATAATTTATTAGGATTGGAACATTTTGTAACATCACAAGCGTTTACAGAACACGACATCGTGTTTTGCCTTTATATTTTATTCCAGTTAAATAGTGAGATTATGAAAATAATTCACAAAATTCACAGCGATGCACTATGACAGGAACACTATGAGCTCTTACTCGCGTAAATATTGGAACATAGGTACCTGACTCTCCCTCTCTGTTCCTCTAAGGCAATTTGTACCTGATAAGGACTTCTCTCTCCCACGCTTTGTTGATCTTGTACATACTAAATCTATGATTTTACCATTTCTACCTTTTTTTCTACTCTGACTTACGCCTTTTTCAAAATCCGAGTTGGCAGCACTGGGTATGGCTTCAAATTGTTAGAAGTAGTAGGAAAAGCTGACGTGTTGTGAGTTGTCAAATGTCACGATGACATTTGTGATTTGATCCAGCATTCTACGTTTACGTATACATGTAGCCCGAATATTGAAAAGTATATGTTTTAAATCGTATTTAGTAAATTATGTTGCTAATGAAAAGAAAAAAATAAGTGCGGTGTTAGTAACTGATTATTTTTTGTTTTAATTAAAAGGACATTTTTAAATAATACAATGGTTCTAATGACTATGATTGCCCGTGTAGTGGACGGGCTCCCGTTAGCCGCTACTATGCAGGAAGATGAGCAGGTACTAGACTAATTTGAAACTTGAACCACTTCACAATGTGGTAGCATCCTTACGATGTAATTTTTAGTTAATTTTTATTTGGTGACTTTTTTTGCTGGTAAATTGCAGAGCGGCTGTAACATCCTGGAGTACCAAAACCAAGCTAAAATGCTGTTTAAAAAGTTAACTCCACAATCACCAGTCCGATGTTCCATCGAAACTGGACCCTATTTATTTCAGTGAGTTACTAGCTTATTTTTTTTTTGTTTTTTTGTAGATATTGACTCATTACATGCAATGTCATAATTTTAAAAGTACCATATTGAAGTTTGTTGTTTTTGTTTCAGTTATTTAATAGAGAATGAAATCTGTTATCTAGTACTTTGTGAAAGGAACTATAGCAAAAGA
The DNA here is from genome assembly GCA_002245475.1 of Calephelis virginiensis. Taxonomy (NCBI): domain Eukaryota; kingdom Metazoa; phylum Arthropoda; class Insecta; order Lepidoptera; family Riodinidae; genus Calephelis; species Calephelis virginiensis. Next base: position 23,358 of record NJDC01010365.1, on the reverse strand, counting down.
CTTGCATTTAGTTATTTAGAAGAGATTGCACAAGAGTTCTACCTTCAGTACGGAAAAAGGGTTAGTATTGTTACGAATTACTATCCATAATCCTTCATTTTTAGCATTTGCTGTGTGCTTGTTGATGGGGCCTGTATGTATTCACATAAAATCACAATAACTGTGATTACCAAAGGGTAATCACAGTTATTGTGCACTTATAGTGATTTTGGACACGTTTTCTTAAAGAAATTAAACGAAAACCTTAAAAGTCTGTACATATAGCAAGCAATTAGCAAGTGAATCTCTTACTCAATTAAAAATATTAATATTATGATACAAATTTCATTTCCATTATTGCATTTTCCAACCTCAAACGCAAGAGAAAAATTAATATAGCACAGTGTGTAACAGAAGAGTCATTCCTGATTTATCCTAGAAACATTTAAAAGGCTACTTAATAAGATCTCTCATTATAAGAACTGTGACTTGAACTTCCTACAAACTTGTTGCTAACTGTGGTATGTTCTGGCACATACTTGAACCCTTTGAAACAGGTTGGCAATTTTTTTCAACTTACACAAAAATATGAAATACATTACATGAAAATTATGTGTAAGATGGACAGCAACATATTATGGCCATCGACATTAGCATCAAGAAGAGCTGTTTTTTGTGTATCTTGTATTTGGACAAATGATGTAATAAATGTGGAAATGTGCATGGGTGACCAAATTGTGAACTGCTTGATTTCTCCAAAAATATAATTATTGTAAAAAAAAAGAGAGCCAATGTAAATATAAAAATTTTGCTTGGCTGTGGTCTTTGCCGCAAAGAGAACAGAAATCCAAATGAATGCCAAGTTCAGTACAAAATCCAAATATGTATTTATCGTAACAAAATAACATTATGAACAAGTCTAAAACTCTATTTCTTTGCTTTATCGCATACCTTTAATATTTTCTGTTATTTAAAAATGTGAGTTTGTGAAGTAGGTTAAATTTTGATTGGCCAGTTTCATCAGTCATTTTATAGTTAGTCAACATAATATATCTTTCTTAATTCTGATAAAAACCAGCCAAGAAATCCTATTTTTTTTTTAATTTTTAGATTTTTTCATATGCTTACACGCAATTATTAAGCTGGATTCCAAATTTCATAATTCTAGGTCATCAGTAGTAGCTTAGGTTTAGCTACTTAAATCAGTCAATCAGTACTAAAATTTACAACTTTTAAACCTTAATAATATCTTAATACCCGTTTGAGGTAGCTTCATGAAATTTGCTCTTCTAGATGTCCTAATGGATATAATGAAATTTATTCAGTTTTATGTGTTTACGTCAAAGAGATTTTGACTATTAAAGTGGTTCATGTAATATTACACTTGGCGTTGGCTAGCCAGTTCCTTTGAACTTGGCTCGACAAAGATTTATGCAGATGATGCTACTCTTTTGGGCTCTACACCATCTGAGCTGCAAACACTGGTCACAGTTATTAGAGCAGAGCATAGTGGCGCATTCGTTTCTCTCCTCTCCTTATTATAAGAGTGTGTGATGACCTTTTATATGATTGGTTGTTATTGTTCAAACAACCGAAAATAAAAATAAAAAAAACATAATTTTTTGCAAAAAGTCCTTACACTCATTACCTTATCTTCAACCCATGATTTTTTTAAAATATAAAAATCATGATTTTCTTAAATTAATAAATAGTACACTTGAATACCAATATCTTTTTTCAGATGTACTATTTATTTCTATTGTGATTTCTTTTTTTTATCAAATATTTAAATTATAGTAAACAATATGCCATAACCAAATTTCAAATATTTTATCAATTATAATGTTTTTTATTCTTAATAATAATATGCTCTCTTTATGTGCATGTCTTTATGTGCACTCCACGGAGAGTATTATTGAAGATTAGAAAAAATCTTTTCTTAACTTTTTTTTCCTTAACTAAAAAATCATAGCAAAATAGGTATAGATCTGTATTTAACTAATAGGACCTGAATGGTTACCCTATTGTATACAAATAAACAATTATTATTATTATTATAAACATCCAAGAATTTTTAGAAGAGAAGTCCCGTTTCATCAACACACGCTTAGTGTTCGCACATCTGTGCAATCAGTTGTTGAAATCCACAATTGTGGCTTTAAAGTATTACCGTATCCGCCTTATTCACCTGATCTGGCACCGTCAGACTTTATTCTGTCCCCTATCCAGACAATAGCATTAGACGCATATTTTGACTTTAAGAAATAATCATCTCTTTCTACAGTCTTAAGTGCTTTGAATGGGAGATGGCAAAAGTGGTGGTCGAACTTGATGATTATGTACAAAAATAAAAATATAACTGATTTAGTATGTGTTTATTTTCTTGGTTAAACCAAATACTTTTCAATCTACCCTTGTAGCTAGAATGAATGTAAGAATTTTAGTCAGTGATATAATACTGCAACAAGTGAATGATATTGTATATTTTGAAAGTGCTTCTGGCAGGAATCGCAGCTACACTGCAGATATAGAAAGCAGTGTGAACAGAATGCTGGGTAAGCTATTTCTAAGTGACATTTGGAATCAGTTTGCTAGACTTGCCTTGCATAAGTCTGTGCTTACCCTAACGTTTCCTTTATGGATGCGAGAGTTGGGTATATCATATTTGACATATCAAAAAAAGCATGAACTGCGTGAGTTCATTCATAACAGTAAAACCCAAGAAAGAGTGGAGATGAAAGAAAGTTCATTTGACCATTTAGAGCTAAAATGGCAAGTAAAAATTAAAAGTAACAACATGAATAATGTGTGGATAGCTTAGGAGTCTCCTGTGCCATCTAGTTAGGACCAACATAGTTTTGAAAAACTCTTATTGTAAATTAATTCTGATTTTAATACAGGCACCAAAGTTTGTAACATATTGCATTCATTAAGATTACTGTTACTTTGCCCTCCTAAATGGGTTATTTAAGTGGTTTAGACAGAGATTTAGGTGACAGAAATAGCTAAGCCAGAGGTGCCAAACAATCAGTGAGCATTAGTGTTTTTGCAACCAGTAAAATAACCATTAAACATACCATTTAATAAATTTTTACAAAAATATAAAAATTTTCCAGGTGAACACAGTAACTCGGCCTTACACATTTATAGAATTTGACACGTGGATGCAGCGCACCCGCAAGCAATATGCCGAGGGCGGCGCTCGAGCGCGGCGGGCCGGCGCCGCCTCGCAGTTGGGCCCACAACTGGGAGATGTGCAACGGATCATGATGCAGAATATTAATGATGTGCTGGAAAGAGGAGCTATACTTTCCGGTACTTATTTTTAATTTTATAACATTATAAGATACTACACACACATATACACTTTTTCAAAAAACTATGTGCTACTTAATAATAAAAATGTTTAAACAAGTTTCTCTGAAATTTTATTACTAACAAATAATTTTATATTAGCATACAAATATCAGAAGTGATGATTCAAAAACCAGTTCTTGGGGACACCGTTTTAGTCATTTTAGACAAACTGCGATTTTATATTTAAAGATACTTTTGAGTTTCGGGATTCGAATCCAATCGATATTTAATATTGTCCGATTTATTAACCTAATTCTTCGTATAATTAGGTTTGAAGTTTATAAAAATTAAACAAACAATACCCACAATACCCATATTTTTAAAGAAAGAAACACTTGTACTGTTTTACTTATCACTTATAATTTATTACTTTGTAATTAGTAGCCTACCGGTTTCGCTTATACAGCAGCAATTACAAAGTAATAAATTATAAGTGATAAGTAAAACAGTACAAGTGTTTCTTTCTTTAAAAATATGAATATTTGGAAGTTTTACCAAGCGCCGTCGATGGAAAATATCAAATATACCCACAATACCGTTGAAGTCAAACCACAGAACAATATTACTCACAGAGAAGAACTGTATCTACATATACAATAAATGCAACCATAGCCTTACACAGCTACGAGACAGTGGCGCCCCGTAGGTATATCAAACGAAAACTACTAGGAACGGGTTTTTTTATATTTAATATTTAATTACTTTTTAATTTGTTGATAAAAAAAACAAATTGCCACTAAAATTTAAAAAACTCAAAATCGTTTATTCAACTTACAAAAAAACACTTATAAACGCATAGGGTACAATAACATTACAATAATTAGAAATT
>NJDC01010363.1:7299-18541 GCA_002245475.1 Calephelis virginiensis | reverse complement strand
GATGTCATAGCTCCATGTAGGTTAGGCCACGAACTTTTGGATCTACCCTCGTATATAACGGAATTTTAGAACGTGTTTTTCATCTACTTTAAAAGGTCGGATTGAATTGAAACTTCATACATCATCAGATTATCGTGATCCGAATGTTCAGGATCCGGCGCCAAATTCAAAATATGCGTTTTTAGAACTTTTTTCGCGTGCGCAGCGTAAAATGTTAAAGCTACGCGAAATTGGGGAAACTTAATCCTGAAAAAAAGTCGGCGATGGCATACATCTATTTTTTTGCTGGTTAACTCATAATATATATTATATTATGGTTGTTAACGGTAGTTAAATCAGTTGAAATAAAACAAACTGAGTGATTAAGGAAAAAAAAATCATTTTATGGTATGAAAGCGTGGAGTAGAAATTTGTCTTTGCAAATGTTATATATAAGAGGCGCAAACTAAAACTGTTTTTTTTTTCATAATAAGTTTCGTGACAAATTACAATGTTCAAGTGGATCGGATGGATTATTATTTTCAGGTGCATCAACTGCTGCAAAGATTTTAGGTATTGCTGGAGGTTTATCTAAGTTATCCAACATGCCGGCGTGTAACGTGTTGCTGTTGGGTCAACAAAAAAAGACATTGTCGGGCTTTTCTCAAGCTGCTGCCCTTCCTCACACTGGATTTATATATTTCTCACAAATTGTCCAAGACACTCCACCTGTAAGTATTTTACTATGTGAAAGCAATGAAGCACATCACTTTCTTTTTATGAATAACTGAAAGAAAACATAGAAGTTATGGTCCTTACCAACCTAATTCTGGGACATATAGCTTGTCGAAAAAGAGTAGAAACGGAACAATTTTTTTTCAAAATAAAATTGTAAACAAGAAACCTGGAATAAAATAATAATTATTTTAATTTGTTTACATTGATTTTTGTAACAGTTTATTAACCGAGCGAGCGAAGCGAGTGAACGTCTTTGTGTTCAGATGGGGTTGCGGTTGTATGTTTGTTCGACGGTAACTTGAGTAGTTTTGATTCAATCTTCATGAAATTAGGTAGGTGTATGCTTAATACATTTCTTAAGTAAGAACATGGGAATAATGTAGGTGGGGATACAGTGCTAGGGCGACCTAAGTGGGAGGTAGAAAATTAAGTTTTAGACAATTACTTTGTGTGAGGTATTAAATGAAAGGATTTGATTAAAGCATTTAAAATCAGTTGTTATGTTCTTTGTCGTGTCGGTGTCGTGACGATATCGTAATGATGTCGTGACAGCGATGGTGTTGGTGATTATCTTAACTGTATCGTGATAATGTCGTAGCTGTGTCGACGTGAATGTTCGTGATTTATTTATTTATTTATTATTGCACCAACAAAGTATACACTAATACAAAACAGTCAAAACAAAACATAAAAAAATAAGTCATGTGTTACTCCAATTACAGTGCAAATAGCTTCCGTAAATTAAAAGCTCCACGTACACATTAAATTAAACTTTTAGCAATTATATAAATTAAAAATGAAATCAGCAATTAACAATCAAAATTAAATTACCAATTAAAACAAACCAACAATTGAATTAAATTAGCATTTCAATAAACTTATCAACTAAATTAAAACTATTACATCACATATTTTTTAAATGAAAACATACAATATAATAACTATTTAAAAATAAATTCAAAAAATTCATACATGTATAATAAAATATAATTATAGTATTTTAGTGCATATATAAATTCTGTTGACAATAAAATGCATTGGTTTAATAGTACCTAATTATTGAGCTTATACAGAAACATGACGTGGAGCAGTTCTCTTCGATGACGAAGTGATTTGAGATGGAAATGCTTTAAGCGATCCTCGTAACTTGTCAAATTCCGGGCCAAGTTGCAACTATAAGACAGGTGACATAGAAACCGTTTTTGTACATACTCCAAGCGTTTTGTATATATGTCATAATGTGGATTCCATACAACGCTTGAATATTCTAGAACGCTACGTACACAACAGTTATATATTGCAATATTTGTACTAGCGTTCTTAAACTCCTTACAGTTACGAAGGATAAAGCCCAACATTCTGAAAGCCTTGCTTAGAAATTACGTTTTAATCTGCATTTCGATAATATTTCTAAATATTATCAAAATGCAGATTAAAACGTAATTTAAAAAAAGTATCTTCACGCCCATATCCCCGAATAGTTAGGCAGAGGCACAACCAGGGGTACCCATGACTAGCCGAAGATACTAAGTCCCCCAATGTGATAGTTGGCAAGCCTATCGCCAACCGGGTACATATCCTATCCCGAGCAACATTTTTTTATTAGAAAATTGGAAAAATCAATTTTCTTTTGTTGCCTGACCCGTAATTTACTATCTAGATTTATATTTTATTGCATCAGGCGTTACTTTGCGGAAATCAATTATAACAGATGTAAAATAAGCTTTTATTTTGCTAATTCCGCTTACGCGGAACCGTTTAAGTGTAACTGTTGTGGCAAATAATCCTCCAAACGACACAGAATGTGACAAGCCTAACTGACGTTCCCACAACGCACCTCCGCGACCAGAACACAAATATAGGAAGAGCTCGGGAAACAATATAAATTGTCACGTTCGTTACATGTGACTACCCTACCTAAAGTTACCACCTCTCACCTCCGCGACCAGATCACAAATAGAGTCCGAACTCGGGAAACAAAACCACTTGTCGCGTCCTTCGCCAACTTTATCGAAACACTCACCACAGAGAACACCAAATCGCACTCGATGTACGCTGCGCCTCGACACCGAGGTATCCTCAGGTAATCGACCGTACCGTACAAACGCCGACACACGAGTGACTTGCCGCCTCGATTGCGCCTTATATAGATAGACCAAACACCCCAATATCAATTATTCGTAACCGCTTCACGAATCGATTGTGAAATTCTGTGCGACTCGATTGCTGCTAAAAATTCGTAATAATGGGGAATTCGATATATTTATTTGTTCATTCAACAATGTTCTGGACACATTATTGTGTTTTATGATTTATAGTTGTTCCAAAATATTTAGTCTAATTCCTTTTTCACAAGTATGAATTATTTCGAAGGAGTGATCACTAGCGAAATTGTGACCAGCTCCCAAAAGATGTTTTGCAAAATGGGATTTATCGAAATGTTTATTTCTGAACGCCGCTTTGTGTTCTTTGTAACGCGTTTGAAAACTTCGACCTGTTCGACCTATGTATGTTCCGTTACATTCAGAACAATGAAGCCTATAAATACCTGACTTATCTTTATCGTCTAATTTGTCCTTACCATTACAAATTTTTCTTAACGGATTACGTGTTTTAAAAGCAACGTGAATATGATTGGACTTTAGAGAGCGTTTAATTTTTTCGGAAATTTGTCCCTCGTAAGTGAAACTAGATTTGTACCTTACAGTATTTTCTGGTTGCAAGGCATAAAGCAATCGTAACATTGCTTTCTTCGTTTTATTTTTAATTAAACTATTAACAATGTTGCTATTATAACCGTATGCCTCTGCCATCTGACAAATTATGCTTAACTCCTTTTTGTAACTTTCCTAACTTAAAGGGATAGATAAAAGTCTATGTACGTAGCTATTGAATGCAGACATTTTATGTTGCCAAGGATGACACGATGACGCAGGAATAGACGTATCAGTATAAGTTGGCTTGCGGAAGATCTCAAAGTGGTGCCTATTACCTACCCTAGTTGGTCAGATCTAGAAAATTTAAGGAATTTTCTTTTTCGATCTCTAACTTAAATTTAATTTTGGGGTGTTTCCTATTTAGATTATTCCAAATGTCTCTCTGTACCAGTCCAACATATCATTATATCGTCCACGTATCTGTAATAATATAATATATTATTATTACCTACAATATGTTGTATTTCAAAGTTATATATAGTTATGGTAGAAGTAAACTTATATGCCCGGGTTTTTGTGTTTGAATAGTTAGTGTAAAAATTGTTATATTTTTATTTTGTGACCGATCAGTCAGAAAATACTGCGCTCTACGAATATGACATAAACACAACTTTAAATTTAATAATTAAATGGTTACATGATAATAATCTTAATGTTAATATAAATAAAACAAAAATAGTTCAGTTTAATAATTATAACTCCAGGAAAACAATTTTAAATATAAAACATAATAATCAAGATGTAGAGGAAGTAAATAACATAATTTTTTTATTGTAACTGGAAATCTCATATTGAATATGTTTGCTCGAAATTAGACCGATTCGTCTACGCAATAAGGCGAATCAGACTAACAGTCTCAAAAGAGGTAGCAATAACCGCATGCCATGGATATGTTTATTCGGTGCTGTCTTATGGCTTGCTGATTTGGGGAAACTCAGTAGATATTTTAAGAGCATTTAGGCTTCAAAAGAAATACATTCGAGCTATTTGTAATGTTAAACCATGTGTAAGCTGTAAACCGTTGTTTAAGGAATTGAATATTTACACGTTACCAAGTATGTACATAAGAGATGCGTGTTTATTTGTAAGAAAGTATTTCAGTCTATTATTTCCTATCACAATCTGTTCTTTTCTGAATATCACTTTTTGGGCATTTCACGTGAAGCGGACAGGGAAAAAAAAGTGAGGTTCTGAAAGGCGACCATATTCGGCCAATTTATACTTCTAGCAGCTATGAATGACTACACAAAATATTTTTTTAATACATTGTCATCGATCATACATCACAATAGACGCCGCATTTAAGGCAACACGGTTCTGTCAACACATAAGTGTTATTGTTCTAATGTAGCTTTTTACTTAAAAAAAATATCAACAGCATCTACCAGGTTTGTGACCTGTGAAGATTGTCGCGTTATTGTATAAAAAATAAAAAAATACATATAAAATTACTGTTTGTTCAATTAAATAGTAGATACGGTAAAGACAGCAACACTTCAAATTACCAAAAAGATGGTACAATTTTCCGTAGGTTGATTAAAAATAATAACATTCATAATTACATTTTAAATTATTTGATGTTTATCGGAGTTCATCATATACTGGTCAGTCATTGTTAGATGCAAGTTTTTATACCTTTCTTACACATGTGATTTTCAAGCTATCACTGTCATCTATCTATTTTATCGACATTTTTATTTATTTATCCCGAATAGGATATCGGTATTGTATGTAGATATTTATGTATTTTATCGATAAATTTAAGCACTGACAAAAACTTCTTACTCTGTGTACTTTTGAGTTGGCCTCTGGATAATTACTCTTTTTCATGTGAGAAGTCAGCGAACAAGCACATGGCTCTCTTAAAGGTAACAGATAATCATGGCCTTTAGATACCATTGATGTTACAGGTGCGTTGCTGTCCTATGGTCGGAATGTAAGGTCTATTGTGCAAATCTACTGGCTTCCCTACCCTCCGAATCGGAATGTGACACGGTCATTATAGCGGCAGGAATGGGTAAGGCGGTGGATAACTACCTAGGGAAGTTGCTGCACACCACTCTATCACCAGTGCTCTTGATGGCAATTACCTGTTTTACCTGTGCTCACCTCTTACGGGGTGCCTGGCAGAGGGGCAGGTGATCTATTTTAGCCAGCGGACCCGAACCAACACGATGGAAAACTGAACTTCTGAACTAAACGCGGAAGAGGGCGTTGTTATTTGTCATTAAATAACTCATAAATAGTTGAGCCGATTTAATTGAACTCTTTTCAGTGCATTAGGTGGTTATCTGGGTGACATAAATTCAAGACTGGTTCCGATAGGCGATGTTGGGGTCAGTATGTCATAAAACTTTCAAAGGACTGGGACAATTTTAAAACTAATTTGTTTACAGTATTTCAACGATATTCTGTAGTTCAGGTGGAAAATACTCGAATGAATTAAAACAATTCAATTTGATAAGTATGTCTTTTAAATTAGGTATCCACAAGATCATAAAGTTAAAAAATCTAATTTGGTTAAAAGAAACCAGACAAGAGAATTGGTTTCCGAATTTCAAATTCCAAATACAGTGTATTTAAATCTCACATTTTGCAAAATATTGTTTTATAGATACACTTTACGCCACTACAGCTTCATGAAAATGCTAGACCACATACTGCACAACAGACGGCTTCTCAGTTAGAAGATCATCAATTGGAATGGATATGGATTGGATGGATGGAATAAAAAACATCCACCTGAACCTAACTCCAACAGATTACTAGTTTTTTCGAAAAATTCAATTTCGATGGGGCAGTCCAAATCACGTCTAAAGATTTTATTGATTCCCGTTTGAATGGTTTTTTAGTAGAGGGATCTATAAATTACCTATGAGATGGCAAATGTGCTATAGGAAACAATGGTTCATACTTTGATTAAATAAATATATTACATTAAAAATATTTGACTTATGTTCCTCCCCTACAAAACGCCAATTACAGATGTAAGGACCTAATATCAAAGAGAATATAATCACTACGTTTTAAGAGACGGGACTTAGTACTTTAAAAAAACAATCAGTTTACATGGCACTTTGTTATCAACGAAACGTCACGTAAATGTCAGTTTTTACATAAGTACGAATCTCACAGATAACACATAGCTGCTGAGCAATGTATTCATTTTTATCGATATCGATAAAAATTAGGCCATAGGTACCGGTGGTATATATAAATTAAGCTAATAAAAAAATATTTTATCCCTATTAGATCAGATCAGTATTCACATTTAAATCCAACGTATGCTGGATTGTTATTAATTATATTAAAATAAATCAAGAAATTAGAAATAGTAAACAACTGCCACGTTGGACAAATATGAACACAAAAGGACAAAAGGATAATAAAAGACTTTTTACCGTGCATATTTTTATATTGACAAAGAAATAAAGATATACTAATGAAGACACTCCTAAATGAATAATATTTAAAATGCAAACTACAACATTTTGTTATTACAGTTTATACTAAATTTTGTTAAAAAGTATTTTCCATATTAAGCTCTCGGCGCTGCTCTTATTTATTCCGTTTCCATATGAACAGAAAAGTATACAATATAATATTTCACTGTATTCCATAAATCTATCACCCGATTGTAGAGCATTTATTGGGGAGATCTGACGAAAAAAACTAGCGGATTTGCCATCTCGTCCTGTCTTTTAAAATATAGTTGACAAAATTTTAACGTTGTATTTAACACTCACAAGAGACTAGTAAGTTTATAAAATAACTAAATTCAAACATTTTAATTTCAAGCTGTGCAACATTTACCAAAACATGTTTGTTTTCTTTTAGGTGACTGTAAAAATGTTTTGACACTTAGTCCTTGATTCGATAGCTTTAAATTTGGTTTATAATTCCCTGCAAAAAATTAAGATAAAAAAGCAAGTAGCAAAATTATAAGGTCAAAAACTATTGTATTGAAGAAAGTTTTAGGTTAATAATAAAAAAAGGAAAACTTGTTGTTGCCCGGAATTGGATGTGTTGCCTGGCGGCTGGCGATAGGCTTGCCACCTGTCACATTGCACGACTTAGTGTCTTCGGCTAGTCATTGGTACCTTGGTTGTTCCTGTGCCTCTTCGAGGATATAGGCGTGGAGATATATTAATAATATTACCCACGTAACTTGGTACAACAACCGATTTATTCTGTGTCTGCTATTTTTCAAAATCTTTAGCGGCTGTTATATGTGTGGCATGGATGTGACAGGGAAATTCTGACAATAACTCGTCAGGAATCGGCTTAGTACACCAATTCAATGATGGCACTGCAGACATCTTTAGCCGACTTTGATTCACATTAAAGTCTTTCCGTTCGAAGTATGCACCACATACATATTTTAATGTATGCAGTTTTTCTATGGGAACATTATTTCCCACTGCCTTAACCCACTGTCGGCATCTGAAAACATGTTAGTACACATTTTACGATAAATTGCTACGACCAACTGAACGAAGTTGTATAATTATTCATAAAAAAGAAATAAATCAGCAATTATTCGTAATTCGTCATTACAATCCTTTTTGTTCCATTCTGTTTAGACACAATTTTTTTTAACTCTAAAGAAATCAAAAGCATAATTTTCAATTGGTTAAAAAGTCTCAGTCTCGAAGTAAGAGAAAAGTTCGTAAAGATAAATTATAGTGAACTGATGCATGTGTTCACACAGAAATTAAAACACACACAAGCACGCACACATACACTTTATCATGTTTATTAGTTAATTGTAATTATCTAAAGTAAAAATAATTTAAAATTATTAAATAGAAGAGGAAGCGCTGCCAACAACACTAGTCAACACTTAGTGTAGGTACTGCGTATCAAAAATGGAACTTTATTATGTATGTGTTTTAAGTAAATGAAAAAAACTTGTAACGAGTTTAATATTGTTTATCGATAATGGGCGTACATCACTACTACTCAATACAAATAGTGTTGTAAACAAAAAGAAATAAGAAAATTCATTCTAAATGGCGTGTTTTGCATTATATTATAGTTATAACATAAAAATTTAATACAATTTATTGCTTACCGAGATTCATTCAATGAAAATTTTGCCATACATCTTCTTTTTTCTTTGTTCATTCGACACGCTCGATCTTTACATATTCCGCACGAAAATAAACTTTTTTTTTTGGCGGCATTTCAACAAAAAGAAATTTAGTGAAAGTTATTTAATACATACAATCATGAAAAGCTCAATAATCTGGTATTTTATGAATATTCCTAAATTTTTAACTAAAACACACCGTTTTGACCTTCAAACTTTACCACCAAACGACCACAGACCAAAGATAAAGTAACTGTCCATTAAAGAACCACAGACTAGTTGGAGAACTACATGTTCAAAGGACATAATTAATTGTCTTTGAGGAAAAGAGAAACCGCAAAGAGGGAGTGAGATAACAATATCCCCCATTATTTTCCACGCAAAGTTTTTTTTGTTTTTAATTTCGTTAGACTGCCTAATATATTCAAGTACGGATATTACTCTCAACCGCAAAGATTTGTGACCTTGAGACGTTGAGTTGGATGGCTGCAATGTGACGTGCAATAAACAAAATGCGATATAATCCGTTACAAGGTCGTACTTCATAAAATAAAAGGCATATCGATAAAATATATGTTCGTATTAAATATGTCTCATCCCTACTCTTTCACATTTGTTTATAAATATGACGTGTTGTCATTGCAAGGGCCAATAAGAAAGCAGTTCCTCTCTTCCCCGCACCTCAGCTATTTGCCAGAATTGTTTCAAAGCAAAATTATACAGAATGGGTGTCTATTGGGATGTATGGTCGATGTATTCACCAAGTTATGGTTTAATTGTTGTGATTTTTTATTACAATTGCCGCGCCGCGCGTGCATGTTTACAGTTACCTCCAATTAAAGCAATTGTAACACCAATAGGATTATAATCCGGTCAATTTAGACCTGAAAACAGTAATGAAAGAACAAAAAATCCGACAGAGCTGAATTTTGGTAAAGACCTTTATTTTACTATAAAAACCAAAAAAAATTAAAAAAGGTATCTTCACGCCCATATCCCCGAAGAGGTACAACCAGGGCACCCACGACTAGCCGAAGATACTAAATCCCACAATGTGATAGGTGGCAAGCCTATCGCCAACCGGGCACATATCCTATTCCGAGCAACATTTTTTTTATTAGAAAATTCGAAAAGCCCAATTTTCTTTTTGTTGCCCGACCCGGGATTCGAACCCGGGACCTCATGCAGTCAAGTCCAACAACTGAACCGCTAAACCACAGAGGCGATAAAAATATAAATAAAAATATAAATACCTAAAATTTAAAAGTCCCCGTCTGTCCTATAAGTGCTTCGAAAGTTATTCGGGGTCAAAGGTCAAAATTTTAGGTTTTTTGAGTTTTTCTCAAAAACCGTAAGTTTTTTTGAAAAAAATAGTTCAGACCAATTTTTCGGATCTCAAAATTCTCTACATAATTCATAAATAATATATAATAACATCATAAACATACATAATACATAAAAATTCGAAAAGTCTATCAGCTTACCCAAAATGCCAAAACTATATTTTATTTTTACATGCGATAACCGGTTGCGATACATCAGCAATGTACAGAAGGGGCAAAAATCAGTTTTAAAATTATTTGAAAAAAAAAGATTTAATTGACTGTGTGAAAGTCTTTACGGACATTAATTCTCCACCTCAGGCAATTATCATGAAAGGAATTCGATTTCTTCTTGCAGTTAATGGAGCTCCAATAAAAATCAATTGTATTGATAATTACAGATATTTAACATTTGTCAAAAATACCCGAAACAAGAATCAAGTGCAGCTATCTTGTCTTCCTCCAACATCGGCATCTGCTATTCAGCACTTGTATCGGGTATATTATCAAGTACAGACATGGCAAGGTAATCAACTTAACCCTGAAGACAGGGGCTGGAAATTCGTAAATAATACTCTGGAACCAATTACAACTTTGCTTCCCCCTGCACCTAAAAAAACTCCTTAATATAATTTTTTGCAATTGCAAGAAAGGTTGTAGTGCCAAATGCGGCTGTAGAAAAGTAGGGCTACAGTGTTCCCCTGCGTGTACCAATTGCCGAGGTCAGTCTTGTTTAAATGTTGAGTTAAGTACAACAGAGGATGATTCATGTGGTGCTGATGAAGAGACTACTGATACATCATTACTTGCACAATTTATGAACACTCAGCAAGGAGAAGAAGAGGAAGAAGAAGAAGAAGAAATCGCAGAAGACATGATTGTTGAAGTTAACTATAACGAGAATGAATCAGATTAAAGCATCAAAAGAAATCAAACTAACAATTACAGTCCATAAACATTATCAACCCGAATACACCATGCAGTGAAATAAATATTGTGACAAAAAATTACGTAATAGCGATTCGTGGAATAGGCCAACTGGGGAAACCACGTTAAAAAAACGCGCTGAGTACACTACCTCACAGGTGGTGTGGAAACGTGTGCACATTATATATAACGTGACTCTTAGAATCGTGATATCTGAGGAACGGTAATACTTATAGAAAACATTATATGGACCATTTTTGTAGAGAATTTTGAGATCTACAAATTTGGTCTAAAAATTTTTTTCAAAAAAACTTAGTTTTTGAGAAAAAATCAAAAAACCTAAAATTTTGACCTTTGACCCCGAATAACTTCTGAAGCACTTATAGGACAGATGGGGACTTTTAAATTTTTAATTTTTATAGTAAAATAAAGGTATTTACCAAAATTCAGCTCTGTCGGAATTTTTG
>NJDC01010355.1:0-43472 GCA_002245475.1 Calephelis virginiensis | reverse complement strand
TTAGAGTAGTATTTTGACTTGCTTTAGTTATTTGCGAATTTGATATAGAATCTATAGGGTAATCTATAGGGTGCGCATGTAGATTTTTAGTTTAAATAGGTAGTGTATTTGCTTTATTATTTTTATGGCAAGAGTATGTAAAATGATCTCAACCGCTAGCGAACAGCTGCAATACCAGGAATTTCAGTTGCGTTGCTACCCTTTAAAAACAATGTATTCTTGAAGTTCCCCAAAAATGAGACAAGAAGAAATGAGACGATCCCATTCCTATAATCTAGTGATTCAGGTTGCTGGATTATTCTCCAACTGCAGTATTATAGACGAGATGGTAATGTAGTAGTGCAGTAGGTATTTCAAACTAGACGGTAGTACCTGTAAGACTTAACGTTGCCGACGCAAGTCAGTCCTCGTTCTGACTTTCATGGTTGCCGTTTGGTCGGACACCCTTACCATCTTCAATATAACCAAGTACCATAATGAAATCAATCTTTTTATAAGTTTTACATCTGATTATAAGATTTTCCTGCAAATTTGTATCCCCCATTATATTCCTCAAGGGATCGATTTCTGAAAGTAGGTACCCTATGTTTCAACTTGGGTCTTTATATATATGCTTATTAATTTCATCAAAATCGATTCAGCGGCTTAGACGTGGAACCCTAACAGACGGACTAATAGACTTTCGTATTTCTAATATTAGCATGGATATATTTTGTCTTTGATATTCATTTTAAAAGTTACATTTTCGTAAGTATTCGTAGCTCTTGGAGCTGGCACTATGCCGAAAATATGAATAATGCTTACCTCTCTAGTAGGTTCGGCTTTCCAATCAATCATTTGTAATAAGAACAAGTATGATAGACATCGGATTATTATTCCACCCAACTTCGAAAGCGATGTTCCTATGCTATTGACATCATTATCATCATCATCATTCTAGCATCTAGCGTTTAACACCTGAGCTTGGTTTTTGGCATTGCTAATAGCACAATGCAAATATGGAACAGTATGGAAACTAAACCTAGTTGATAAAACATTTACCTACACTCCATTGAAGAAGGTTATCATATTTTTTGAAGTGAAAACTTCTTCGTTCGTTGCGCTTTTTTTTTTGGAATGGGTAAGAACTTCTAAACTCGCGTCAGATCGTCAGAACGTAAGACGGCGCGAGATCTAAAATAAAACGTAGATTCATTGCTGTTTTTGTTGCTTAGATATTTCCGAAGAGTATAGGATGCGCAATGAATAATACGCCGCAATATACCTACCATTACATTCTCACAGATGGCAGATACGTATAATATCAACAGACATTGCTCTATTTGTTCCATCTTGAAAATAAGCTTAATGTGTAAACGAGTAATGTTCGTTGTACAGATAAAATGGCTATCAAGCCAAACGCAGGTTATTGATATGAAAATAATATTTGTGCATAAATGATAGTATTGTCATACTTATAATTAAAGAAATTTGTGCAAATTTGTTCCCTAACCATTCCAAAATATTAAAAATGCACAACGTTAATATTCAAGTTTGCACTTTTGCTGGCACTCCCGGAGTGCAACCCGTCTTTTTTTAGCATTTACTGTTCAGTGACCAATCAATCGAATTACAATAACTAAGTAGTTTAAAATAATATAGGTAAACGTCTCATGACGTCAGTTACTTCCAGCATGGCGAATGAGCTCGCGGCATTTTTAAATAGATGGCGGAAACAAACAACTTGACCACACGCCTTGTCAGTCATCAGTCAGTCAGTTGTCAGTCATCGTCGATTCGAATGATTGTATGACGTTTCGAATGTTTTTAGGTAGTTTCCATACTTATTTTTTTTATGATATTGGAAGGCAAACAAGCGAACAATTTCCTGGTGGTAAAAAATTCACGTCGCCTAGAGACACCAAAGGTGATAATGGTGCGTTGCCAACCTGAAGCCGGAACGTCAGACCTCGAGCAAAAGTAAGCTTACCGGCTACCTTACCCTTCGAACCGGAACGTCAACGGCAAGCACTGACGCTATGGCGGCGGGAATACGTAAGGCGGTGGTGCCATTCCGGGCGAATCGCTGCGAAACTCTACCACCCAGTAGTATGTCACGGTGTTAGTGACGTTAAGCCTACTACTGATTCATAATTGCATACATTGTGAACATTACTTTTAAAATGATGTAAGGCGGTCAGGGTCTGATTTCGTATCTTTTTAGTGATGATCACTGGGTTTAGTGTACATCAAATAGCTGTCAAATGACGTGTTTTATATTTGCTATCTCCTGTGACCAAAAGAATATAATGGAGATAGCATATACAAAATACGTCATTTGACAGTTATTTGAGGCACACTTTACCCAGTGATCATCATTTGAAAGATACTGAAGATCCCGCAGATACGTTTGCTTACTGTACCATTACTTAAGTATGAACGACCTGCGCACCTATCGGTTATATGAGTGTTAAGACTATTGCCAATTTCCAGATGCTCAGATTGCTCGTACGTTCGACTTATTCGTTCATTCGAGCATCATTACGTCATTTTTGCGATTTGTGATTTACTATAAATTCCATTAAACGATCTTATCATCCACTTAACCGTGTAATTGGCGCAACCGGTAGTGTGTAAATGTAGATTATCTGGACGTTTCTGCTTATATAGTGTCCCATAAATACTTATCATGTGTGTCGGACTTATGTTTAGTATGTCAGGCCTGACATTTGTCAAAAGTATTATAATAGCCATAGTCATAGTTGCGTCATCTATTAAAATAACATGTCCAGACTGACTGATTCATCGTCGCCGAGCAAAAACTGTTCAAGTTACAGCCATGAAATTAGGTGAGTAGGGTCATTCTATTGAGTAGACACCCAATAAGGACGGAATTTTGGAAATTCTACCCCTAAGGAAGTGAAATAGGGGTTGAAAGTTTGTATTTTTTAAGTTAGAAACGTGAAACTTTATTTTGGGCTACTTATTAAAAATGAGTAAAGCGTTTAAGCGCGTCTGGAAATTCTACCCCTGAGTGGATTAAATAGGGGTTGAAAGTTTGTATGAAAGTCCTTATTAATGGGCTATAATCAGTAAATAGTGGTGGCTGCCTCGCGAGCAAAGCCGCGGGTAACAGCTAAAAACAGCTGTTAAATATACTTTAATATTCTGAACTACATGCATGCACAAATTAAACAACAATATGTTAATCAAATAATATATTTATCATTACAATTATTAAAGCGTGCACAAACCAGATATATTTGGCATAAAATTACAATGGTCATCAACATTATTGCCAATAATTCTATATTAAAATATATTTAAGCTTAAAATGCGCATTGAACTAAATGTTTAATACTATTACAGAGCCAAATGCAAACGGTATAGACATCTTAGAGTAGTCATAACCTAAAGAAACCCAAGACAATCTTAGTCTTAACAATTAGTACCTACATTGCTGTTATTATTTATTACAGTATCAAATATAATAATTACTATTACATTAGTAGTTACAATAACACAACGCTTATTTGATAAAAGGCGTTACTTTGCGGAAAACCATACCTAAATCAAAATAAATTTGAAAAAAGTTAACGGGAAGTTTTAAATTTAAACATATCATTTAGATTCATATTTAGTGGTCTCATACATTTAAGAGATTGAATTTACTTGAAGCTTTTTTAATGCATGTATTAGTTTTGGTTTTTGCAAAATCAAGAGCACTTTTATAACTCAAATCAAAACAGATTTAACGTATCACTGTTTTAAAAGCCATATATTTCATATAATTATATTATTTTTATATTAAAAGAGATTTCAATGAATAAATAATAATGCAAAGTTAATCGACATCTAGCGTCAATTACAGTGAGCTAATTTTTAGTAACTATTCATCTTTCATTTTGTTAAGCCTATTTGTATAATTGTTAATTTAATCTAATACATAAATTCTAAGTATTTAATGAAAAAAGAACAAAGAGGTTTTCCCCCTATACATGTAAGCAATACGCATTTCAGGAGGTAATTTTATAACTATGTAAGCGTAAAACTAAATTCCTTATTAAATATATTATTTTTAAAAAATATTACGAATTTATAAAGTTACTATATGTTACACAAATCTCAAAAAGCACAAACTCTTACAAAAAAGTCACAACACAAACTATAAAAAATGCAATATTTTTGTTATAATAATAATCTTACGAATAATGTTACGTAAATTACAAAATATTTTAAAATGTGTCTAATTGAAAATTAACCCATTTAGTACAATCATGTATGTAAGAAATGACAACACTAGCCTTCGAACGCATATTTTTTTTTGTTTCCCATGGCTAACGAAACCGATAAGATAATTGAATAAAAATTAACTTATCTCCGTCTCCAGTGACTCGCAAGCTATGGCTCTAACGTTCATACGTAAACCCCAAAGAAAAAAAGGTACGTATGTGCGATTCACACTCGATAGAAGTGAAACTTCAGTAAATCGACAGAAGAATGAGATGAATATGTATTTGTGTATCTTACCTGCAAAAGAATGAGATGAATACATATTTGTGTCTCTTACCTGTCGTTTTTCCGCTGCACCCGTTTAGAAATCACAACGATTCTAAAGAAGTTTCACTTCAACAAACGTTTTTTTTAGTAGATAGAGTGATTCAAGAGGAATGTTTACATGTGTAATACTTAATATAGAAGTTTGTCTACCCGTGCGAAGCTAGGTCGGATTGCTAGTTAACATTATTGTAAACTAAGATTTATCCGATTTTTGATTTAATTTTTTGCCAAATTAATTGCTATATTTTGTACCAAAATTAGTATCCAAATCAATAACTTACTATTTAGTCTAATACACATAAGCATAATATTACAATTTATAAGTCAACGTTAGACAGTTTCTAAATATATTTTCTTTAATAACACTTGTAATTTTCCACGATGCTCTTTATTAAACACACACACACTTTAAACTTTAACATTTTCGACTTATTCTTAAGATTTATTTGCACATGTATTAACTAAAAATGTTAATGTATGTATAGTTTTTAAAATATTTATATGTAAACAATAATTTTATTATCAATTATAGCTGAGATTTCAGATTTATCTAACACTAAAGTTGCCTGTAATAAAAACCCGAGCTTATCATAATTATCGGTGAAAACCAGACTTTCGGATTCACTCCGAGTAAAGTTTTTTATGACATTTAATATAAACATGTCATAAAAAAACATTGTCAGTTAATCTAAAAACTAAGAACATTTAATCAACATTTAAGCAGCAGTTTTGTATGTTGACTTCATGACTGATAAATGATAATAATTAACGTCTTTGTATGCGATCAAAAGTCGACATTTTCTATGCAAAGTAGTAACCTAATGACAGAATAAATGTTGATTATCTCTGAGTACGAACGTTAGTTTGTAACCCATTTTATTCGTGCAAAGATATGTAATCATTATAGGCACATATAAATCGATAATTTATTTCAAAACATTAGATCTTGTCTGAGTAGGTACAACCATATTATCTATTCCTGCAGGTTCAGTTCTCGCTACTAACAGGTTCCGTTTCAGTTCAAATGTAAAGTTCTAGCTTCGTTTTGTCAACACACCTTTATGATATTTGTGTATAGACCTCTATATTTTACAATGAGGAAATCCTTATGCTTGTTACTACATTAATCTAGTCCACATTAATCCATTCTCGAATCCCCTTGAACACACACAAAAAATTTAATCAAAATCGCTTCAGTCGTTTAGGAGGAGTTCAGTAACATACACACGCACACCTAAAAATATATAAAAAGATAATTCCCATTTCGCGTGGTTATCGCATCATGCCTAGACGGATGGACCAATTTTGCAAATAATTTTTTTGCTGTGTTATTGTTAAGAGGTTCATATGTAGAGGAAAACCGAGAAAATTTAAGCGCAAATAGAAAAAAAAAAACTTTTTTTATACAAACTGTAAATGGCTGTTAATATCAAGCGATACGAAGTTCACCGGGTCGGTTAGTATTTTTATATTACATACTAGCTATCCCGTCGAACTTCGTTTAGAATTTAAAATTCAAAACTAGTTGGTAGAAAATTTAAATTTGAAAAGTAGTTTTAATTCGAAATTTTAGGGATATTATATATAAATAATATTTTCATCTAGAAAAATCTTTTAGGATGTCCTGGATGAAGTATAGATAATAACCTATTCTCAGACCTACCGATTGTGCACATAAAATTTCATCGAAATCGGTGAAGCCCTTTCTGAGGAGTATGCTAACAAACATTGTAACACGGATTTTTTATAAATATAGTTGGAAGGAAACGAACAGCCGGATCTCCTAACAGTAAGAAACACATTTATATACACCAAAGTATAAACATTGCATTACTTCATGTATGCGTCATCATACATACGTTAAAATTTTACATTACCAAAATACGACCTTTGAAATATAAACACCGAATTTGAAACCTTGCAAAACAAAATGGTGATAAAAATGGACACAATTTCGCAACAGTTAAAAACCTTTTAAAATTTAATGTTAGTTTAGAAATCCGTAACCCGCTTGATAAAAGCGTATATCAAGGAGTTAGCGGTACTAAACGGGGCATCACTCGATTTACTCACCGAATCCAAATTTTAACTAAAGGTTTCAACGATCTATCACAAACTTGAACCGTTTATCGTGAACTTTTCAACGAGAAGGAAATAGCTCCGTATTGTAAGGCCGCGTTATATGGAAACCGCGTATGAACTTTATGTCGTTATCTAGTCGAAATGTGTAGTTTCTAGTTCACACGATTGTAGCTACTTCCATACGCTTTTCCCGTGGCGTATGAACTCGAAAATATCGATTGTAATTTTCGTTTAAATTCCGAATCCCGATTGGTAATCGTAGTGTCACTCTTGAATCTCGATTTCATGCGAATTGGAAATTTGATTCGGATTTGTGTCATTTTGTACACTTGAATACAATAGTAGCTAATTATTAACATCAAGTTTCAAAAAATTTAAACGCATTGGATATAATAAATTCAGTGAGTAAGTAAGTATCTTCACGCCCATATCCCGGAAAGGGAAGGCAGAAGCACGAACATGGCAGCCAGGACTAGCGTAAGACACTAATTCCCACAATGTGATAGGTAGCAAGCCTATCGCCAACCGAGGACATATACAATTTTGGGCAACGTTATTTTAATAGCAAAATTGAAAATATAATGTATATTTTCAATTTTTTTGTTGCCCGACCCGGGGATCGAACCCGGGACCTCAAGAAGTCAAGTCCAACGCCAAATTCAAGAGTAACCATGCAGGGTCAAGAGTAACCGTGGCTCCTTTATTTCTGTTTTATGTAATTGTAAGAGAAACGAGCAGACATAATCTTTAGATGATAATACATAGCGATGACAAACACCAGAAGTAAAATATTAACCTGAGCCTTCGGTAAGTTACTTGTCGAAATCTATGACACTTTTGGTCTAAAAATGTGTTTCTCTTAGTTAAAAACAGAGGCGCTGTTCGAATTTTAATACAAATATCTTACAGAGACGGTAGCGAGTATAGTAAACTTGACAAGCCTAAGTAAACTCATGTTAAGGGCTCTGAGTAAAATTAGAAATAAAAAAAATGTTAGAATATATTATCATGTCATCTACAATGTTAAAACCTTTTTGCACCGAAAATAATGTAAGTGTCGCATAGAATAGAATGTTAGAATAAAGGCTTTATTTTTTTATTTGGTAGGTACTACAGATCAAACCAAAACCTATATTATTTAATTGAAAAATAATCCAGCATAGATGCAACTTTATTCGGCCCGCATAGGTAAAATAAAGAACCACATTGTTTAAGTTTGAAAAACTTTTCTACAAATAGGGTATACTTCTCAAATAGACGGATATTCCTCGTCTATCCTATTAAAGTTCCCCAACTATCTATTGAAGAATTATTTTATACAGCTTCTTATACATTTCACTCAAAGTTCTAGATACAACTGGCAAAATTATTCATATAAGTAACTAGCGGCCCGCCCTGGCTTTGCACGGTTATAAAATATACTTATAAAAAATTTTCTAGTATCACTTTATCTCTTAATAAATTGGATCAAAATCCGTTGCGTAGTTTTCAAGATTTAAGCATACAAAGAAACATAGGGACAGAGGAAGCGACTTTGTTTTATACTATGTAGTAAAGAACCAAGTAGGCAAAGTTTTTTATAAGTGATATTTTCCGGATGTTTATTTAAATGTTTAAAGACGGTGACCGCTTATCATTAACTAACCCTACTTGACCGTATTCAATGGATAACATAAAATCTTAAAGATACATATTATAATACACTAGCTGCCCGCGACTTCGTACACACTTTGAAGTCCCTTTAGAGCAGCCTTTCCCAAAGTGGAAGCCTAGAGGGGGGCGGTATAAATCTTGAAAAAAATGTTTTTTTTTTAAAACCTCTGCTTTAGAGGTTAGTGAGGGGAACGAAAGATTTTCCTTCAGTAAAAGCCTAAATATTGACCCCAGCTATAAATAGTAGCTACAGCAGACAAAATTTGGGAAAAATCCGTTCAGTAGCTTTTTGCGTAAAAAGTGCACGTGCAAACAATAAAATCTATAAATACTTGTAAAATAAAGTCGTGTTCGTAACACTATAACTCAAGAAGGTTGAACTGATCTGGCTGAAAATTGATGGGGAGGTAGCTCAGGTGGTTCTAATCTCCTGGTGGAGGAGGACATAGGATACTTTTTATCCCGTTCGACTGCGAGAAAACTAGGATAAGCAACATTTTTATTTTTTCTCATATAAACTGAACGGGTGCAACAAAGTTCGTCGGAGCAGATAGTATTTAATAACTCTCGTTTTTTGTTCTGTATCCCATATGCGGATTAATATTGCAAATGCGAAAATCTGTCTATTATGCTTCACGGCAAAGCCGCTATACCGATTTTGATGAAATTTGATACACATACATATACTAAAAGAACGGAGTTAAATCATACCTCTTTTAAAAATTGACCAAATGGGAGAAATTTGTTGGAAAATCTACTCAAAGCTAGCGTCGCGGGCACACAGCTAGTTTATAACCCTCGTATAAACCCAAACAAAATTCAACGAAAAAACGCGAGAGAGAAACTTCTAAAACGTCCTTTAAAGACATTGTATAGGTAAAGTTTACTGTTAAGGCTAGGATTTTCGAGCGCTGTTGGCAATAAAACCAGCGAGCAAGGGTTAAACAATATTACACAATGAAATGAAAAAAAGTTACAAGTATCATTTTGATATGTTCTGTGATAACAAAACAAAAAAACATTTGATGGTTAATGTTAAATAAAAAAATAGATAATTTCGAATATCCTGGCCTTAATATAGGAAATATTTGTCTCAAACAAATTATTTCGAATTTCTAAATGCAAAACGTGGGCCAGCGAGCCGAAAACCGAACCAGATTCAAAGTGCACACGTCGCGGGACTCAAGCATTGGTCGCCCAAAATTTTCACGCCGCAGCGTTCTAATGCGGATTCGGTGATGTATAAATATAGTACAAAATTATCAATTACTAACAGACAAATTATATTTGTAGGGTTACTATTGAATTTCGATTTTTTTATGGTATTGGAAGGCAAACAAGCAGACGGATGTCCTGACGGTAATAAATTCACGCCGCCTACAGACGCCAAGGGCGGAAATGGTGCGTTGCCAACCTTAGACCAGGATGTTAGGCCTCGGGCAAAAGTAAGTTTACCGGCTATCTTACCGTCCGTACCGTAACACGTCAACGGCAAGCGCTGACATTATGTCGGCAGGAATAGATAAGGCGTTGGTACCAATCTGGACGAGTTGCTGCGAGACTATACCACATAGCAAATTTCATGCAAATTAGTAATTGGAATCGGGAAAGCCATTTGAGCAAAATATTAGTGAATTATTAATATCTAGTTAATAAAAAACAATTATAATTTTATCGGATTCGTTAAATTTTTTTGGAACTAAATGTTAATAATCCGCATGTACTGCAAGTAACATACCAGATTCTAATTCCAATTTGCATCAAATCGAGATTCAAGAGTAAGCCTACTGTAGACAATGTTTGAAGCTGAAAAGACATTTTCTCGGGATGCAGTGAACTAGCACACGGTACTTTTGATGACAAGAGTCAATTGTGGTCTATGGCCTAGGTCTAATATGCAAGTCCACCGGCTACCCTTCCCTCTGGACCGGAACATAAGACATGATGGCGGCAGGCAGGTAAGAAAGGTGAATCACTATTTAAGCAAGTTACTGCGCAGAACAAGGGATCCAGTTGGTAATATTCTATTTAACTTGTGCTCGCCTCTTATGAGCTGACTCACAGAGAGACGGAGTTCTACTCAGTGAACTCGAACCAACACAGAAAAAACCTAGACCTAGTTGAATTGTGATGAGTTCCCTGGCTATATTTGTAGTTAGATTCTCCATATTTATTTTCATCAAAGGGAGTTTAAAGTCTAAAACTGTCATTGTTTAGAATCATGGTTACATTTTTAAGAAATTTACTTTTCTATATTATAGTTAGATGAAATATGGCCCTTGCCGACTTATTAATAAAAAAAAAGTTGAGAAGTGTCAAGGGTCACCCGGGTGAAGTGAATTTCCATTATTATTATTATTTTATTATTTATTATGTACAAAAAACCTGTATACACTCAACAAAAATAATCGTCGCGACACCACATTGTTCAATGCGAAATAGAAATGAAAATATCTGGCTTGCTTTCTATAAGAGAGAGAGAGACAGACAGACAGAGAAACATGTGCACGCCACACAGCTTACAGCAAAAAGTGTCGTTACAACTTTTCGTGAGAATTTTTTCCCCTTTCACAACTCGCGATAAGGAACTTCGTTCCAAAAACAAAAATCGTTTATTTACAGTACAGTTACATTACATGGTCCAATTAAGACACAAGTCACAGCATCCTTTTAGTCAAAGCATGCCTATGCATTTACATGGACAAGAGTAAGAGTAAAGTTAAGTTGATATAGTATGTATCACAGTGTAATAAAATGTATAATACCAGGTTGAACCTTGGGCTACTTTATTTCCTGTATATTAATAAGAATGTATATGCCGTAAACCATTGTATAATCTACTGCACTCGGGGTGATAAAATCGCAGCTTATACATGCAACGGTTCCCGCGTTAGTATGAGAAAACTAAAGACATAGAAATTTTTATGTTCGCTATTTTGATATTGGGCCTCACATGCAAGTCTACTACAACCCTCTCAAATCGGAAAATGACATTATAAAATACTGACGTAAAAATGAGAAAGTAATAGAAACCTAAAAAAAGAGAAAGAGTAAGAAGATAGTATAAAAACTGTAAGAATTTAAGTAGAATAAATAAATCAAGGGAAGAGATATTGCAGATATTGACAAAGTTAGCCTTTTGATATCACAAAAGACTTAACATTCCACTTTTAGGTATATAAGTTAATAAAATCTTTAAAAAAGTATATCTAATTTATTAAATCAACCATTAAACACACATACATTAGTATTAATCAAAATCATAAATTACAATATTACTAAAATATTATTTAGTTACTGAATATCATTTTAATGTTTTTGCCTCTACATAGACCAAATTCTGGCTATTCATAGGTCAAACCTCCGCCATTTTAAAAAACTAAAAGCAAAAAAAATAACTCAGGTAGAATCATAAATAACGTTAAAAATTTACACTGTCATAACTTCGGCGTATATCATGTTTTGCTACATGACATGCCGAGATCACGATGGTGTAAAATTAAGGCCCAACAAAAAAAGGTTTTAGATAATTTTAAGTTATCGCTATCTTCTTTCAACGCATGCAATAGAAAGAGACAAAAGACTTTCAGTGCTGTCATATTAGTTTGTACCTGTCATTTCTACAGATGTCTTGTTAAACCGGAATACTTGTTTATTGTATCTTGACTAATTGTCATTTCTAAAATGATCACGTTTCTATTACACCAGTAGACTTATAGGCCTAACATCCCACCCACAGGACAGCGACGCACCTGCGACATCTATGGTGTCTATATGCCACAGTTACCTCTTACCGTCAGGAGAGCCGTGTGCTTGTCTGCTGACCTCTCACAACAGTTTATCTCTTTTGTTTTTGCTTGATTGGAATAAGATAGCATTAACCTAAAAAAATAGTATAACAGAATTACTAGTGTGTGGCAAGCAAGATATATTAAAAAACTAAAAAACCATGTTTAAAAATTCTGACTTTTATGATAGTGATGAAGTAAATCTAAGAAAATTACAATTTATAACTTGACAAGAGTTAATTCTTCATTTATACACCTTTGGTACGTGATTTAAACCAGAGCCATGATGACTCTAACTTAAAACTACTGTCATTTTATGGAAAAATGTACGAGTATTGAGAACTTTTAACTTTTTTAAATCGACAAAGGTTTGGCACACTATAGGATCTTGGTCATTAAACAATTGTAACAAGTTACTTAAAATATAAAGTATTAAAATCTTTTCGTCAAATCAAGCATTTGCAGAATTGCCACTTCTAAGAACTCGTAGGCGTAAGTCCCTAAAAGAAGTAGTCTGGCAAAACTTAAATATCAGGCTCTCAAACCAAATTAGCTGAATGTTTTTAAAGACTTATTTTTGTATAATTCTAATCTCATAAGTCGTAGTCTTTTATCTTAAATGATATCTTAAATAATAACTACTTTACTTTCAATAATCAACTTCAGAAAATCTAAAATAATAATTAATATACAATAAAATGTCTACTACACACAAGTGTTACTTCAATCACTTACTGTCACATCACTTGGTCACACTAAGATCCACTTCACTTCCTGACGTTGTTCAGTGTAGGCCTGGTGTATGGATGATTCTGGACTCGCTCCCTGCCCCGGACCGCTTTAAAACCAACTGACCTCTCAGTGAATGCCGGCCTCCGAGACCCATCTGTTAGTTGGTTAATATTGACACACACAAATGTTAGTGGGTCAATTTTTAATTATACTTTTTAATTTGACATAAAGGTCATGCAAGAACATGCAGATATTGGATGCAATTATAGTACCACGACAGTTAAAACATTATTTAAACACAAACTAGATCGGAAAAGGTACAATTTTCAATATTACGCGAAAAAAATATCTCCGAACATTAAAAACGTTTTATAACTTAGACGCCTTCTAGTAATATTCCAACGATTTTTACAGGTGCATAGCTTTTTTTTATAATTTGACATGAGTCAAATAAATCATGAGTCTTATTTTGAATTAGAATTAAATTAAAATAATGGTTGCAATTTTGTTGAGCACTAACTAAACTAATTTATCGATATCGCCATCTTCTTTCAAGGAAAAAATAGAAAGAGACAAAACATTTATAGGGTTGTCAGACTAGTCTGTGCAACACATTCCTAAAGAGTTTTAATCTATTGCTCAAAAACATTGATAGAAAAAGCCACAATTAATTGATTAATTTGACATGTCTAAAATGTTTCATTTTTGTTTTTGTTTCATTTGAAAAAGCATGCATTTTAAATAAGTTTAGATTGTGCTCGGTAGAATGATGATAAAATCAAATTGATGTTTACGCAAGCGAAATCGGGTGGAACACAAACACATAATTCACATAATTAAGGATAAGTCAACAATTAATTAGTCTCTCTTAACTGTCAGAACCAAACATTATAACCCGATGCCTATACTGTTTGATTGGAAATGGAACTCAAACGTATAGCATAAGAGCTTAAAATAAGACAGCAATTATATCAACAGTTAATTAGATACCAAGTTGCAATATTAAAGTTGTGGTTTGTGGCCACAGTGACATGACACAAGATGGTTTTACAGCTCTACGGGAGCACCTTGTACAGCATAGAGAAGACTATAGATATGATTAATTGGCCTCATTAGTTGAGGGGCTAGAAGAAGCTTGGGTCCAATTCCTGATCTGATATGTGTTTGATAAACAATTTCTTTTTATGCTTACAAGACAGCAAAGTAAAATAGTCTCCCGATAGTAAAAGACAACCGTGGCCTATACACATCATAGATTTTATGAAGACCGGATTTTTTGGACTTATTGTGGATGGCTACTGGATATCCTACCCGGACCCGAACATGCAGCAGGAATAGGTAACGCTTGGGCATGTTGCTGCACAGCACTGTTTGTGGTCTGGTGAACATACACATCCAAAAGGGGTGATGACCCGGGTGGATGCCCAGGGAGGGGACAAGGGTCTGACCAGTTCGATTTAAAGGTAATTTTATGTATTTTTTTTTTAATCTTATTCATTAATAGATGTTCTATGTACAGTATGAATGTGGAGGAATGCAGGTACCCGGGATAGGCTGACATTTCACATTTGGATATTATCCGATAGTGGTGTCAAAAGTCAACTGTCTCACTTGGGTAAGAGTGGGCGCAAAGAGACTTGGCGTGAAGATATGTATAATTAAGTATGTCATTAAGTAACGAAATAACTACCTATAAACTATCAACTAATTGAAAACACTTTAGTTGCAGTAATTACCAACAAATATCGGCTGTAGTCTGTGGATTGGTGCCTATTAGTTTAAATAGAAAATTGTGCTGTTGAATATTATTTGAAAAAAATATGTATTTTCTCAATTTACTAACAGTTGTTGTGGCAACGGGGGAACGTTATTTTTCCACGCCCGGGAAATCCAAGTCAGATTAGGACAATCAATGCCAGAATAGGTTCAACATAGTGAAAAATACAGTTTGTGGTCCTAAAATAATTGCAAAAACTCATTCGATCCGGAGTGATGTCTTGAAAATATGCCAAAACCATTTTAACACATAAAAAATACAAAAGTTATTTACAAATTAATTAGCAAAAAACAACTATTTTTGTTTTATCTATAACAGAAAAAAACAATAATTTGTCGCTGAAAATGGGCCTGAAATTAATATACAACCAATTACTTTTGCTATCTGTGTTATTGGTTGAGAAACTCATTTGGATAATTTTAGTAAGACATGTGTTCAGCGAGTGTTTAATTTTTTTTTCCTAGTAAGACCGTAAGAACTTTCATTATTTTTAATGTAGATGAACCAACCATTAGATATTATAATTTAGATATTTGAAATATAATTTTTATTACACTGGTAAATGAATTCTTTTCTGAATATGTGTTAAAATATTATGAAAATGGTGTTTACTGTTTAGGGATAAAAGCAACAGTAATCATGAAAAACAACAGTAGGAGTAATAATAAATTTTCGTTACTAATATTATTAATTAGTATTCGAAAAGAAAATATAATTTTAATACAAATTATTGTTATAATGAAAACATTAGCACGAAAAATTTAGGAAGAGTGATTATTCGAATTACAAATCAGTATAAGAAACAATTTCGGGTAAAGAACTTTGGTCGAGTCAAGACCCTCTAAATACAATATGGCGGACTCCCAAAAACGGCGGATCAAATTGTTTAGACTTGTTCCATGATATGGACATCGAATTACAAATTGTCAAGAGTAAAGTAATAACGAAAGATTAAGTAAAAAAAGATAAAGCTCTTGACACCACTGACATGATTTTAAAAACTTTACTTCCATATCGTATACATATTTTTATATACATAATATATTTCATCAATATCGGTTTAACTGCTATTATACGTTAATTGCGGGAGCAGACATCGAAGTCCATTTTAGTTTGGATGTTAACAGTAGGTACTCACTGAGGACCATATTTGTGACCATCTTAATTTGGTGGTAGAGAGAAAGAGAGAGATAGAATGCGATATTTGTATGATAAAAGCTCATCAGAACATTTAAATATCAATTCAGCATGCTTACGTAGTACACAAACAATCAGCCACCTCAAACAATATTCAACATGCACAGACAAACAATTACCATTACAATTTAACCAAACAGCCAATTAAGTTGAAGGAAACGCTTTTAGTCTTAATGTTAATTGAGCTCTGACGATTCCTAAACAAATATACACAGACGATTCAATTATGTCTATAATTAAATATTCTAGATCAATAATCTAATGTTTTCTTGCGAATTGTGTTTGTTATGAATCCAATTAGTGAAAAAAGTATCTTCACGTACATATCTCCGAAGAGGTAGGCAGAGGCACAACCATTGTACCCACGACTAGCCGAAGATACTAAGCCCTACGATGTGATAGGTGGCAAGCCTATTGCCAACCAGCCACATATCCAATCCCAAGCAACATTGTTTTTGTTAAAAAATTGGAAAAACCACGAGTTCTCTTTGTTGTCCGACGCAGGAATCGAACCCGGAACCTAAAGAAGTCAAGTTCAACACCTGGACCCTCGACCATAGAGGCGATGTATCCAATTAGGCTTATTGTTACTTACGGCCAGCTCAAAGACAACAATTAACATTTAATCTATCATTATGTCACAATTTTGTATTGAAAATGTCGACTTAATGATTGATTAAAATAGCTGACGTCTCTGTGCTGAGTCAGCTTGGAATTTTGATTTCAGGTTTTCCTACTAACTTTAAAAAAATTTTGAAATCACGAAAACTTTTTTATAATCAAATAATTCTAGTATATATTAAAAGTTATCGCTTTTTTGTTTTGTTTGTATCGTGAGTATATTCATCGACTTGTGTATATTTTACGTATAAGATGAATTGCATTCGTGAATGAGCAGATATTAAAAAAATGATTTAATTGGCTGTTCGCTTATAGATAAGTGTTAAAAAAATTAGCCATCATACCCATTGTTTGTTATTATTTATAGTATATAATTATTACATATATACCCAAATTTGCATATGGCCATCTCCATGAAAACGGAAAATACGAAACCACTAAATTTATATTTTGAAAATTCTGATAAATGCTATTTAAAGGTATGTTTGAACTAACAACGATACCTAGGTATGATGTGTACAAAAACATAATTTAAAAACCACATATTATGATGTAGGTATGTGCAAAATAAAATGAGAAACTACGAAATCGGTTAGATTTAATAAAGTAAATATTTTTAATTTACTCTAACTCAAGTTTCCACCCTAATATTTCAACGGATTTCCGCGGGAGTACTGAAGAACTTAAATAAGCGGGCAAAGCCGCGAGCTACATATTGCAAAATCTAAAAAAATCTGAAATAAATGGAGATGACCAAATTTAAAACTAAACGAGACATATACGTGTGTTTTCCTGTGTGGTACATATACTATATTATACCTTGTACGTTCCGGGCGAGCGGTGCCCCGTCCCGAGCCACACCCGACCCGAAGGCCGGCGCACGACGGAACGGAACCGCGCGACCCACTACTGGTTTCACAATGCGCGCTAAAAGAAACAAAACTGCTTTATAGTATGTGCTCGCCATTTTTATTCTTCGTGTTGGCAAGTAGATTAAAAACATTAAAGTTAGCACGTTGAGAACCCCTAGGACCTTACCACGTAAATAAGTTTACCTGCTAAGTGACCATAAATCAAACACAATAATTGTGAGCACTGACCATTTTACTCAATCTCAGTTGAGGACTTTAGCTAAAGTGCAACCATCTAAAATACTAAATTATTCGCCATAGGCAAATGGTCATCAAATGCCCATGACCTGCCTCGAATTTTGTGCATTTTTTTGAAATTCGGCTGCATTCTTAAGTTAGAGAGCGAACACAGCCAAACTTACATACTCCTCTTTCTGCCACCATAATGTTTCTGTTTACTATTTTGGTCTTAGCCACAATCAATTAAAAAAAAAGTATCTTCACGCCCATATCCCCGAAGAGGTAGGCAGAGGCACAACCAGGGTACCCACGACTAGCCGAAGATACTAAGTCCCACAATGTGATAGGTGGCAAGCCTATCGCCAACCGGGCACATATCCTATCCCGAGCAACATTTTTTTTATTAGAAAATTGAAAAAATCCAATTTTCTTTTGATGCCCGACCCGGGACTCGACTCATGCAGTCAAGTCATGCACAACTGAACCGCTAGACCACAAAGCCACAATCAATTCTGAACTGTAAAAGGAAATAACCATTTTCGTTCAGTGATTGAGTCGTAAAACATAAAACATTGCAAAAAAAACTATATCCATAAATTCATGGTGTACTACAAGGTTGCACAATGAAGCCCTTTCTATTTATCGTTTATAAAAATTGCGCTGACGGAGGAGCATGAACTTTGGCACAATTATAGTTTATATGTAGAAGTGCAGAACGCTAATATTTTTCAATAATAATTCTTATAAAGTACATTAAATCAATAAATAAAATGAAGATGGCGTTCTTATCAATAAGATATTAAAATTTGGAAATTAAAATGTTAAAATGGTCGAATTTCGACCATTTTAACATTTCGAGTTGGTCGCCCACCACTAGTTAGAATAAATATGCTAAATTCATATTATGTTAATATTGAAAAACACCACATCTATTTGAACTATTTTTGTCAAAAATAAATTAGATTTTAAATTCCACAATTCAAACCATGAAAATTTGATCGCAAATGGTTCAGTACATTATTTATGTAATAACAAATAGACAAGAGTTCCAAAAGAAATTGTTTGCATCCAAATTCGAAAAAACCTTCAAAATAAGACTTTGCACACTCCAGAACTGAAACTGAAATGTATTGTTTAGATAGATAAGTAAAGACTTACCCTTATTTTCAGTAAAATTCACTGTTCGTTGCGGGACCACATTAGTCCTATCTCCTAAAGCCCTTTTCAAAGATTGTGACTCAGTCTTGTCAGTTTTACCTTTCTTCCACGCTTCTACTTTTTCAGCTAGCACAAACGTAGAATTTAAATCATTAGGATCAATCACTCCTATATTTTCCACATCTAACTCAGCATTTTCTTTTTTCAGCTTTTTCGCTGACAAACTTTTGGTGTCTAAGCTTTCAAATGAATCATTTATTATAATCGTCTCATGATTTATCAACTTAATGGGTGTTCCTTTTCGTTTTAACGCCGATGTGCAAATAGGATCCCTATTTTCTATTTCTAAGTCATCACTATCAGTTGGTATGTCACTCATCAAGTCCTCTTTTTTGTCGTCATAGTCAATACTTGTTGTTGGATTATCCAAATCTAAATTGGATATAAATTTGAAATAAGCATCACATTCTACATTTTCATCAGACCAAGTGATACCTTTAGCGGATTTTGCTTTCTTCATAATATCTAAGTATTCTGCAGTTAGTGCTGGTGGAGCTTTGTCATAACCTTTTAATGTCAAATATAACTTCTTAAGCATATTAGACATTTCGCTCATATATTCTGTGGACGTCATCATTTCTTCGTTCTCAATATTCAACAATTTGAACCTCAAATTATCTCTAGCTTTTGTATGACGTAATTCATTTTGCAACTGTAGTTTTTCAATAAAATCAATTAGCTCTGGGCACTCAGTGGCAGCTTCGTTGAATAGAATGTTTAATTTTTTGAGACTCTCACTCCATTTTGCATGTGTCATCATAATCTTAATGTCTAAGTTTTGGGATTTCTTCATATGGCTTTCAACAGCTCTTTCCTGTCTTGGTATATCTTCTGTAGTCATCTAATGAAAAAAAGTACTGTTTTTATTCTTTATAAGAATTGTATTACAAATCATAAGTAATTAAGTTAGTAAAAGATATAAACCAAAAATAAATTAGGGATTCATCAATAACACTTTTTAATCTTTTAAGCAAACCTGATTATATGACAATAAAAAATTTAGACAACGAGAATGTTAATCATGTTAATTTTAGTTAATAGACCAACCGAAAAACACTAATGCACTGCCGTCATGGTGTCAGCAAAATAAATATCAGTGGTCAAATTACATAAATGAAACATAGCCCCATAGTCATAAGTTTTCTAAGGACAAAAATTAGCACACCGTGACCCAAGAGTCATCTATCTCAGTGTTTGTCACACAAACTTGCCGGGTGTCGAACCCAAGCCTAGATATTGGTCGGTGTTGTTATAAGTGTAAACTAAATCCTAGATTAAAGAGGCAGGTAAGACCTCATACTGATCTTGATAGCTCGTCGTAGTGCTTACGGGAGAAAACTGTTTCAATGTTACGTATGCTAGTCTTTGACAAGCTGCCTGGTAGATAGGCCGTTGGTATATTCAAGGCAGTCCGGCCAGTGAACTTACCTGCTGCATCAGCTCAGAGGAGCAGCGGTGCGCGAGCGGCGCGACGTGCGCGAAGGCCCGCGCGCGGAGCCGGCGCCGGAGCATCAACACCCGCCGCCCACTCATCAGCTCCAGCAGCCTCTGCTCTAACCCTCCGTGCTTCTCACTCTCCGTCGCCAAACGGCATCGCCACTCTTGACGAGCTGATCAACAACGCAAAAATAACAAAAAGGTCACGGGATTATTTTAGTGATTTCAACAAAAGAGTTTCATCTTACTAACTTCCACCCTTAAAACCAGCGTTCTTATTTCTTTACACTATAAGAAAACAAGGCTTGTCAAACTTTGTTTAGTATGAAATGATACAATGCACCAACAAACACTTATTCTAAGTGCATTATTTAGTAATATAATAAACATTTACATATATGTAGAAACAGTCTAAAAAAAATAAATAAATATTTTTATATTCTAAACTCTATGTGATGGGAATTATGATGTAAAAATACATATTTGTAGCTTACCCTTCTCTTTAGCTGCATCTACTTCACTATTTACAGGTTTCACATTACACAATGTCAATTTAGCCTCCAATTCCTTAACTTTCTTCTTAAGTTCCTCGGCAATCTTTACATATTGGGATACCCTCATATGGGGATCCACAATATTCTTCTTGATAGACAATTTGATCTTGTTAGCCCTTGCAGCATACTTCAATGTGTTGTATGTATCATCATAGCATATGCTTGACGGTGAAACATTGGCTATCATTACTGTTCGACAATTCCCTCCAAGACTGTCTTTGAGAAGGCGCGTCAGTTTTGAATCCCTACAAAAATACACAACTAAATACACTATAAATAAAACAACACCACCACAACTTAAATAGAACATTCTATATCTATATCTCGTGTCTTAATTTCCTCTACTTGCAATATGTACACTATGTATGCTGTATAACTAATTTAAGAGTCTAGTTTTAAATATCTTATATCCTAATCTTGACCACACTAAGAAGATCCATGTGGATTTAAAATCGGATGATACTTTAATATAATGTAGACTGGACACAAGTATGGTCCTTGTAAATAAATACACAGTACCTGGATGACCGAGCTTAGCTTGGTATTTTTTTTATAAATTGTATTTTTGGAAATTATATTGAAATACGACCCATAATATAAAATTTCTTAGCAAACACTCATTGACTTCGTGTTACTTAACAACGCCATCTGCTGGAACAACTTTATTGCTCATAAAAAAGTATTATTATTTGCCAATAGATGTCAGGAAGTCATATTTTTCAGTTCAATCACGAATAAAATTTTCAGTTTGAACCCGAAGAAAATGACATTTTCTAAATTCCTAGTAGTAGGGATGTACGGATCTGGCTGTGGGTCAGAGGATTTTCTGCGGTTTTGTGGATCTCGAAAAAGCGTTTGATAGGGTTGTATGTAAGGAACTTTTGGCCAGATTATGGGATAGTCAGGTCCCTGCTGCGTACGGTGCAGTCAATGTATTTAGACTGTAAAGCATGCGTGCAGGTGGATGGCAACATATCCCTTGGTTTGATGTTAATATTGGCGTCAAGCAGGGTTGTGTGTTGTCAGCACGCTTGTTTATCTTATATCTGGACAAATGTCTTCAAAGGTTAAGAATGTGGGAATGCGTATGGGTGACCAAGTGATAAACTACCTGCTTTATGCAGATGATGCTGTACTTTTGGGCTCTACACTATCTGAGCTGCAAACACTGGTCAGTTATGGAAGAAGATTGTAAAGAAAGGGGCTTACATTTGAATGCAATGAAAACCAAAATAATGGTGTTTAAACGAGACGTAGCCAGAATGGATGTAAGAGTTTTGGTCGATGATGTAGTGCCGGAACAAGTGAATGAAATTGTATATCTTGGTTGTGCTTTTAGCAGAGATGTAAGGTACACCGCGGATGTAGAGAGGAGAGTGAGTGCAAGGATAGTGTGAATGGAGCGTTAGGTAAGCTACTCCAAAGCGAGGTTTTGAGTCAAAAAGCTAGACGTTATTGTATGGAAGAGAGAGTTAGGTATGTCAGAAAGAGCATGAAAGTAGGATAAATGCGGTCGAAATGGGAGAGCATGAAAGTAGGATAAATGCGGTCCCGTAAGGGACTTGGCGTGAAGATATGTATGTATGTGGATTCATAGCTAGATCGATTTATCAACCCCGAAACCCCCTACATACTAAATTTCATGAAAACCGTTGGAGCCAATTCCAAGATTCCAATTATTTATATGTATACAAGAATTGCTCATTTAAAGGTATAAGATTAAAAACAAAAGAAATGTACAATAAACAAATGAAACACCTGGCCCCCTTACAGTACTTCGAAAATATTGTATGAGAACCAGATATTTTGTTTGCTTAATGTGGCTATTTGCACAGATAAAAGCGGTGAAAAATGTTTACGTTACTATAATACGCCTTTGACATATTTCCTTTTTACCTGTAAGGAATATAGTTACTTCCATCTGCAAGTCTGTTGATACAATTGCCAAGTGACAGCAAACTTTTGTTGATGTTTGCACCCTCCTTAAACCGTTCACCAACACACCCTGTAGCAGAGGCTCTTTCACTGCCAGCCAAGTCAATCATGGACAATTTCACGAGCCGGAGCTGACTGCTCGTTTTGTATCTCATTTTAACGTATACCTAAAATAAAATAAGTAGTAGTATTGCAAGATGTTTTAGGTATTTCTAAAAATTAAAGTTATTCAGCTCTGTCATAGAAACTTTTAATATGTAGCCTAAATAACCCTATTCTTCTATGTCCACACACAAATATGATACTACAATATTGCTCTGTTGTATTGTGACAGTAGGACAAACACATTTTCACATTTATTTTATATTGTTTCTTGAATACTATTTAAAAAATTTGGTTTTCAATGGAAATATTTTAATATACAAACTTTATTGCAATTTGTTTAATATATTGCCTCTATAGTCTAATGTATTGGTACTGGTGATGACTTCATGAAATCCTAGGTTTGATTCCTGAATTAAGCACCTCAAAAAGCTTTTTATTTTGTATACAAATTTTGTATATTTAAACAACAAACAGTTACTACTTTTAAGGTACATGTTAATCACATTGAGTTGCTAAAATGTACCTTGGGCTAAATTGTGGGTGCCCTGTACCTTTGTCTACCCCTTTGGGGAAATAGGTATGAAGTTACTGTCTTTCATTATTTCACCCATTCTATTTGAATGGGAAAAATCAAAATGTTGTTTTTCCCTGTTTCCTTGCAGTCAAACAGAATAAAAAGTATATCTTGTCCGTCTCCTGGTTCTAAGCTACCTCCTCATAAATTTTCAACCAAATTAGTTGAGCCGATCTTGAGTTATAAATAGTGTAACTAACACAACTTTCTGTTATATAATATATAGATAGATTACCTGAAATACAGCATGACTTCTGGAACTTTCAGCATTAGCATCTGTAGGATGTTGTGTTCTATTTTTGTTGCCATTTTCGAGCATGTTGAGCAGTTCTCGAGCTGTCTTAATATTATGTAATGTGAGTCCAGCAACCATCACACCATACTTTGAGTCCTCTCGCAATTGCAATGGTGTACTTGATGGTTTTAGTAGGTCATATACATTTTCATTATACACCTATACATAAAAAAATAAGATCATTTTACTTTACAGGTTTTACAATGCAGCATCTGTCTAGGAGGAAACTTTCTATAACATAAAAGACTAAACGTTTCTATGTTCAATGCTAGTCTCTTATCCAAATCTTCTAGCATTGGAGTCAAGAGACCATTTCAGTCAAGTAAGTCAAAATTGACCACATTTTATCCGAAAACAGTAGCACTACGCTTAGCTCCTACCATTTCAAATTCTACTCAACAAAACTAAAAGAAGTCTTTTGACATAGATGACAATTCAAAACAAAGGTAACCAAAATTTGTTTTATTTCATTGGTAAAGAACCTGTAACCTTTTAAAATAATTGTTCCAAGTTTATTGCCTTTTTTTTATTGCCAGTGTGTGGTGTAGTAGTTCAGTTGTTGGACTGGACTGGGGTCACCGGGGTAAGTCAACAAAAACATGAATTTTTTTTATTTTTCAAATACGAAAATAATGTTGTATGGCATTGGACATGTGCCCGGTTGGTGATAGGCTTGTCCCATCCACTATGTGGGACTTAGTGCCTTCAGCTAATCGTGGATGCCTCAGCCTACCTCTTCTGAGATATGGGCGTAAAGATACTCTTTCAAAATATTAATTTTAACAATTTGTTTGCAATTCAGAAATACGATTTGTTAAACCTTTTTTAATAAAATACCTGCATTGACTACTTATTACTTTTTTATTTATAAAACATTAATAACCTACAATTCAGCTTGTATTGAAATCATCTAAAAAAAACATGAGAATATGTAAATCCACATTTAACAAAATTTTTTATTTTGTTAAATGTGGATTTTAAATGTTAAATGTTAAATGTTAAATAGATTCTTACACTTTTAATAATTATGTTATAAACAGTAACAATCTAAGGAACTATTACAACTGTTGTCAACAGTTCTAGAACCTATAATAAGGAGAGTGCGGGATGTGAAATATTCCACTTTTTGAAATTAAGTACACATATTACACTATTATGTGCTTACAAATTAAAGATCCCCATATGTACCAAATAGTCATCTGACAGTTACCACAAGAGTTAATTTTTTAAGGTTTATTTATATATTATAAAACAAATATGGATAAAATGGTGTAGTTACATAATGTAAATAAATAATTATTATTATAATGTAAACTGACTGCCTCACTGGCCAACAGGCTGAGTAGTTAGTGTACATACCTAGCACCTCCAACCAGCTGCGAGACTCAGATTCGATCCCGACAGGACTAGGCATTTGTGTAATAAAACAATCATTTCAATATAATGTGTGCAATGGAAATAATGTCTGTATTTAAATAATGATTATAATGTAAATTAACCGCCTAGCCGGCCAACAGGCCGAGTAGTTAGTGTACATGCCTAACTCTGCCAACCAACTGCAAGGCTCAGATTCGGTTCTCGGCAGGACTAGGCATTGGTGTAATCAAATAATCATTTGAACAAAATGTGTGCAATGAAAATAATATTCAAATTTTCAAGTCTAGTTGTTTATATAATATATAATAGTATCTATCTATGTCTAACACAAGCATATAATTAGCTTACTTTGGGTTAAATCAATTTGTATTTGATATTTATGTATTTAAAATGTATCACTAAAATGGAAATAAAGAAGTCTTACCTCAATATAAGAAACACCAATATCAAATTCTCTTTCATTAGCCAATGAGCTGATAGTATTAAAAAGATGTTCCATGGTTAAATAAGTAATGCCCGGGTGCTCCTTGTTACCTATCATAGTATAAGTTTTCCCTGCACCTGTAGCTCCATAAGCAAAAACTGAACAATTATAGCCCTCCATCAACGATATTAATATATCTTTTGTCGTGATTTCGAAAACATCCATATTACTGTCGTTTTGTCGACAGACATGATCAAAAGCAAATTTTAGCTCTTTATTAGCTCGCTTTAGATAATTTTTATTTGGCTGTTGTACTCCTTGGTAAAAGAAAGGTCTCATCTCTTCCTTAGGGTCAAACACAAGCATTTGCTCATCAACAACGTCAATAACGACTCGATTGTTTTGCTCCATTTCTTTATCATTTAATGGGCGCACTCTCACGACCACTTTTATGTTCGCAGCCACATTCTGAGTTGATCCACATCTTGATGGTGCAAGGCTAGAAGCACCAGCAGCGCTAGAATGCGGAGGACCTTTTTCCATCTTAACCATTATGATGCACAACAACTACACAATTGATGGGTTAAAATCTACTTCACACTTTTTGTAATACTGATAATATCATTAAATAACATTAAATTGATCACAGGAATCACATACAAAATAACAAAAATAAAGAAAGTTTTCGGATGCAGTACGTTTGTTTTTAAATTGCAACCGTCAACATTTGAATTTAATTTTTGACAGACTCCTGACGCTGGACAGTTTAAACTCCAAAGACAATACAGACTCAAGATGCCGATCAACAACAAAAAATCGATTATTGAGAAATCGATTTTCTCTATAAATTATTAAATTATTTTGCTCTTATCTTTTGAGTAAGGGCCATTTAAACTGCCCCATTTCCCCAAAGAGGTAGGCACGTCTGATGTTAGTTATACTAATCAATTGTGCATTTTGTGACTCAGAAATGATACTGGTTGACTTACACTACTTTATCGGTGATTAAGTCGAGGGTAATATCCATATGTAGATGTATGAATAACGGATCTCAGGTACTTTAACTGGTCTTTACACTTGGTTAAGTCTTCGCCTATTCGTACAAATGATAACTTTGGGGTGCTACACGCCTTGTACTCGGTTATGCCTACTTTTAGTTTCAGACCGCCGTTTTCATGTAAGTGTTTCACTTGCTCAAGCATTGTACAAAGCTCCTCTTTTATCTGACTGTGCTATATGGTCTGTACATAATATGTTACTCAACTGAAACACAACTCAACACTTAGTATAAATGAGCTGAGTACTGAATCCTGATTCTTAGAGTGACTATGGGGTTCATGGTTTCATGTCTTGCTCGAAATACTTATTGTTATTCCGAGACTGTACACTCCTGTCGAATCCTTGAGTCGATAACAGAGCTTCGCGGTGTTAGCCTAAAAACTGTGACAATTCCTTATCTTGTAAGCCGGTGTAATAACTAGGTACTTCTACATAAGTCTTTATAATTTGTGGTAATAACACTCTTAAACAGACGAGGGGTTTCCATAATGAGTACGATGCAGTTTAAAAGTTCGATCATAATGCGTATACCAAAAGGGACCATTGCTTTTTACGCTTCAATGTGTTTTTCATTAGGTCCGATTATTTTACTTAAATATATACAGCTAAGAGATTTTATTTCTCAAATGGCATTATCGAGAGCATAGGTTTTTCATTGAAAAAGAAGATTTGGATGCTGCACCTTTTTATGCTTCATGTTTTCTGCTTGTTAAAGCAATCACGATAGGTATATCTCTTCTACTGCGACGTGATCATATTTCTAGCTACCGTTAAAGTCAAGAATACGAATGTCTTATACTACTTCAAGTCTAGTTCGTCCCCTGTTCGTGTATAATATGCCACTATATACCTAATGAAATAAATAGCAAAAAATCAAAAAGGCGTTGGGAGCTAAATACTCTACAGTTTGAATTAATAAATAAATCCTTTCATTAAGATGCCTATCGCCGCAATAATAAAATGACGTAAACTACTACCTACACGTACTTACTTTTTG
Source organism: Calephelis virginiensis (assembly GCA_002245475.1). Taxonomy (NCBI): domain Eukaryota; kingdom Metazoa; phylum Arthropoda; class Insecta; order Lepidoptera; family Riodinidae; genus Calephelis; species Calephelis virginiensis. Next base: position 16,017 of record NJDC01010355.1, on the reverse strand, counting down.
TCACACGAACAATTGTATTAGAAATTAATATTTTCTTATTCTATTCATAAATGTTTCACTTTTTTCCTACTTTTGGGATATCCCCGCGCCCCTCGTGATGACGCGCCCTAGGCACGTACCTACCTAGTTTGCTGTCATTTACAGAGTTAATATAAATATGTATGGCGTGTGCAATTTTAACATGGTTTAAACCTACAATGCGCGTCACGAAAGATGAGACCTGTCATGCGGCCATAGTGGCGATGCAGATGCCTCGCAGCTACACTCGCTAAGAAAATAATTTTGTGAGTAAATTATAAACATGAAATAAAATAAGTTAAATTGCCGATTTTCGGTTTAAAACATCTTCCTTCGCCATTCTTTTGCCATCATGAATACACATAGCCCGATCATTTAGCCCGGCACATTGTTATTCTTTTTGTTAAGTTCGCAAATTTCATTTCAATTGGAAATAATTTGAATTACCTACCAAAAAAATATATATTTGTCGGTACTGCCAGGGACACAGTGCTAATTATTATAAATTACAAAAATATCATATAAGTACCAAAAAATATAAATACCTACTCTTTAGCAAGAGTAACTACAGACTAAAACAGTAGGTAATATGACTAAACTAAGTTCTCATCTTTCGTGGCGCTTATTGTACCCACTTAATTTAAAAAAAATAGGCAGAGTACGCACCATACCCAATTTTCTTATTTTTAGATGAACATACAAAATTATTTCCTTTCAATGAATGTCTATCACTAATATAGACATTAAGTTTATCATTCATAATTATTATATAAAATAATAAGTAAAGAGTTTTAGCCGCTTGAAATTCTATTTCAAATTATTAAAATATCTTGGTAGACTGTAGGAAATACTCACTGAGCCGGATTATCGTTAAACAAAATTAACGTTTGTTTATTTACATCAAGTAAGACGGCGTCTTTATTGCAACGCCGCTGTTGTAAGAAACAAACACAATTTCCCTTTAATTTCCGCCATTGATCTTATCTGGACATAACGAGAACCTTAGCATTCTGCAGGGAGTTTTACCAAAACTTTACCGATATTTCACCGCGTCTATTGTTTGACATTAATCCATTTTTGTGACTCATCTTTGATAAATTAATAAGTGTGATAGTATTATTGTTAATTACACAATTTAGACACGTGGGCGAACATACAAATACAACATGCACCCTACAGTTCAATTGAATAACAACTGCCCGCGCCTCGGCGTTGGCGACGCGGGCGACCGTTGCGTGCCCGGCGGGAGGAAGGGAAACGCGGCACAGAATTGTAATTTACGCGGCAGAGACATACTACTAATACGAAATGTGTTACAGTGTGCATATGTACTTACTTAAAAATATTTTAATTTAATACTAGGTTCTGGCAAACTTCGTTCCATCCGTCCAGTTAGTATTATAAAAAAAACATTTTTTTCTTGTTTTGTCACTATCCTATGTCCATCTCCTGGGGGCTGATTATGTATCTCAGTGGCCAACTCAAAATGGAAAAGTGTGCCTAAATCAAATAGCTGTCAAATGACGTCATTTGTGTTTGCTATCTCTAATGAATTTCCATTCGTCACTGGAAATAGCAAATATGAAACACGTCATTTGACAGCTATTTGATGTACACTTTACCCAGTGATCGTCACTAAAAAGACACATAATCAGCCCCCTGGTACTAAGCTAGGTACCTTCACAATAGGTTTTTAGTAAAATCGCTACAGCCTTCCCCGAGTTATAAATAGTGTAAATGACACGACTTTCTTTTATATATACAGATCACAGAGTTACATCTAATAATATAATATTCACACTAAAGTAACACATTAATATAATAACATGATTCTAAGCTAAGATATTCACATCGTTTTTATAAACACATGCGAGTGCCAAGCAGAGGCACAGGTTATGTTGGTCCTAACTGTTAACCCTCTGGCTGCTATACACCTCACCAAATCGATAATAGCGAGCACAGATGATTTCTGTATAGCAAGAATGAATTAATAATTAATCTAATTCAAGCATTCATCCTACTATTAATATACTACGTCGTTTAAATCAAAATAAATTACTTTCCTTATTCCGTAGACATTCAGAATTGTTAACTTTCCTAATGGTGCTATTTGATGAGAGATTCAATTAGATTTGTAGACGTTGTCAAGTCAACGAGCCGGTACTCGTATCCAAATTAAATTAAGGCAACGTACGGAAAAATCTAATTTAATAAATCAGTGTAGATGTATCTAGAAGAATTCAGGAAATTCGACACGAACACGAATGAAATAAAGAAAGATAAATCTTGGTGAAGGCAATGTATCTACATTATTAGGCTATGTCGAATAAGGGACATACTACGAATAATAAAAACTATTGTCTCCTCTATTTATGTAACTATTTACGTTTTAAACATGAAGTTATTAGCGACTTATAATATTTACTTGACTCTTACGGACGGGTCAATACCTCAGGCATGAACAAGAAACAGATAGAACTGGATACCAAAGTATCAAACACTACTTGAAGTTAAAAAAATTGCCCTTGAGATTTCGTGACTCGGTGTCTATATTTTCTATCGGAATAATTTATATTTTTTATGTGAGAGGTCAGATAATTTATATTTTTTATGTGAGAGGTCAGCGAACCAGCATAAGTCTCTCCTGATGGTAAGAGACAACTGTGGCCTATAGATATCATAGATGTTACAGGTGTGTCATTGTCCTGTTAGGATGTTAGGCCTATTGCGCAAGTCTACCAGCTACTCGACCCTCCCAACCGGAACATGACAGAGTTATTAAGACGGCAGGAACAGGTAAGGTGGCATATTCTCAGTGGTTTTATCACTACATGGTATAAATCAAAATCGCTTCCTCTGTCCCTATGTCTCTTTATAAGCTTAAATCTTTAAAAATACGCAACGGACTTTGATGTGGTTTTTTTAATAGATATCGCCTCTGTGGTCTAGCGGTCCGGGTGTTGGACTTGACTGCATGAGATCCCGGTTTCGAATCTCGGGTCGGCCAACAAAAAGAAAATTGGATTTTTCCAATTCCATTTTTGCCCGGTTGGCGATAGGCTTGCCACCTATCACATTGTGGGACTTAGTGTCTTCGGCTAGTCGTGGGTGCCTTGTTTGTACCTCTGTTTACCTCTTCGGGGATATGGGCGTGAAGACACTTTTTTTTAATAGATAAAGTGATTGAAGACGTGCGAAGCCGGGGCGAGCCGCTAGTATCACATAAAAAGGTGATTAAAGGTTATTGGTAATAACCTAAAAAAATATTTAATATCAGAAGAGCCGTGTGTTTGTTCGCTGAGCTCTCATACAAAAAAAAATATGTTAGTCCGACAGTAAATATGCACTTACATAATATTTACTGTCACAAAATCTCAAAGCCAAATTTTTTGACTTCATATACTGTTTAGTAGTTTGATTTCCAGTTCTAGGTATTAGCTTCTTGGGCATGAAATTTTCGCGCATTTGAATTTGAATTTCGGGCATGAAATGAGTCGAAATGTACATTACCTAAACCAGAGTTTAGTAAATGTTACGTACCTACCTTACATTAATAATACATAAAATACTAGCTCCACTTGCGACTTCGCTCGCGTACTAAAGTATATAGGTGAGCAATTTATGAATTGTAGCCTACTAACGTGGTATTTTGATGTAAAAATTATATTACTCTTTGAGCATTAATACTTAAAGATATTACTGTAAAATTTTATAAGTTCGGTTCAGTAGTTTTTGCGTGGAAATATAACAAACATCCATCCATTCTTACAATCTTTCCCATTTATAGTATTAGTAAGATATCCCTGTAAAGGTGCATCTAAATCCGTTTAGTAAATATTGCGTGAACGAATAACAAACATTCGCCTCAATTATACCGTGAAAATTAATGAATTCGATTGTACGACGACAGTTTTCGGGCGAGTTAATAGTTTTTGACACTTCTCAAGTTTGATGAACGTTAGCTTTCGGATAGAAAACGCGAAACCTTTGTAAGCAAGGGTGTACCCAGGATTGTGTATAGAGGGGGGCAGACAAAGAAAATCCTTGACTATATTTTTTAAATTATTTTTGTCACCATACTAGGCTTAGTCCGAATTAAAAAAAAATCAAAAAAATAAGTTTCTCTTTCAAGTTAACTTTTTAGATTTTAGAAAATTTCTTGTCCACGCGTAACATACGTAGCCTACTTGAACGGTTTTCAATCGTTTGAATAGTGGCAGTGATCTTCTAGGAGGGGGACAGCTACCCCCGCTGCCTGTACTTTACCACGCCAATGCTTGTATTTGGTATAGAGGAGTATTTGTTTGTTCGCTAAAAACCTCATAAAGCTTTGAATTGCTTCGAATATCATGTCACAATAAATAAAACAATAAAATGCTCAAAGCAAAACTTTTGTAGCGACACGATTTAAAAACAGGTTTAAAGTGTCCCGTCTACTGCTAGGTAATTTGGGAGCTAACAATACAAATTAAGAAAGCCAAGCGAAAAAGTCGGCTCTTGCTAACTGTACAATTAAAAATAATGAGGTCGTCGTAATTGCGTCCTCTGAATAAAAAAAATTGAACACGTAATATAATGTTTGCGTTCACGGAGACAAGCTTTTGTGATGACAAAGCACCTTGTTCTACTTGGTATTTTTGTAATGATGATGTTACATATTTTTTTTCAAACAAATAGAAGTTTGGGAATTGATACAAGTTTTAATAAAAACTGTCGATTACCAAATTGAACTATGTTACATTTTTACATATTAGATGAGTAGATAGGTATGTACCTACGTACTAATTTTTTTCTGCAACAGTCTACCAAAAAATATTCGAGTAAAACTATTGTTTACGAATACAACAGTTTTAATAAGTACTTACATGCAACTGTGCTCATCTAATTTTCTGGTTGAAATCGGTTTTACGGATAGAAACTCCAGCTAATTAAAAAATGCTGATCATATCATAGGCTGAGACGAATAAAAAAGTATTTCATCGGTCTGAAGTCTTAGATATTTGTCTACAAAACATGCCAGGTTTGATTAAAATCTACTTGTTTCATTCAGAGCAGACTTCAAATTTTATTCGGCGAATACCATTCGACAATACACCTCTGCTTAATGGCCTCACTCTCCCTAGATCTTCCCTTGATTGGACCAGGACAGCATAGGCACCAGCCATACAAGTGACTTGTAAAACACGTGCCTTTTGCCTTAGCATTTTTTTAAACTCGAGTTAGATATATTTGTTTCAACATAGTTTAACTAGGCTTGTCAATATCTAATAATATCTATATAATATAATATCTAGAGTAGGTACGCCTGTCACTATTTCTGAAGGTATTAGAGAATAACAAGGCCGTTTATTGGTGCTCATGTTTTGTGTCTGGCATTTTTTCAAAAGATGTTTTTTCTTACTTCAAACTGCTCTGCTACCCTTCGAGCATTTAGAATTATCTAAGCTGATACCAAGTTCCATCTGATGCACTTAGAATCGTCTCAGCTAGCACTTATAGTACCAACCTACATATTTAGAGTTTAATCGCTAAATTTGAAGCCTCAAAAGTGTATCACTCACTTAAAAACATCAGCGAAATAGTTATAGATATAGTGTAGGTACTTCGTTGGCAAACTCAACAAATAATAATAATAAATAAAAAATAAATGTCCCTGGACAAATTACACAAATACTCCTAACTCGTTACTTAAGCAATTTGTATGCTTGTGATGTGGGTGTTAATCAACGATAGCACCTAATCAATCTGTATATTAATACCCTTTTTACGAAACTTATAGTTTATGTGTAGGAGAAGTGCAAAACGATAATATGTTTCAGTAATAATGCTTATAAAGTACATTAAATCAATAAATAAAACATTACCCACTCTATAACGCAGTTGACACACACAAACAAATACGTTGATATGATAACGATAAAAGATCACAGATGGCGCACTGAAAACTTTGGAAACAAAGTAGTTGGTCTTGAGAAATGAAAATGACGTTCTTATCAACAAGATATTAAAATTTATTATGGTCGAATTTCGACCAATTGGCGACCATTAGTACAAAAAAATACTCATATAGATACCTACAAGTAAGCATTTAATAAACGTCCAGGCCTGAAAATACAGACTACAGACTACAGTAGTAGGTACTATTTAAACTATGCGTTTCGGATATATTCGTCAAGCTTCGGTAATCCGAATGTATTTTAAAGATATCTATATAGAGTTGTTATTAGATTACACATAATTAATCATTTCGCTTAAATTTAAACAAGGTCAACCAATTTAAAAAAAAGTATAAAATGTAAAAAGAGTAAAAAGTGTAAATCCGAAGCGCATAATTTAAAATTCTGTAAATATTCATTACATAAACTTCTGCCCTTGTCGGGAATCGAACCTCAGGGTTGGTCGGTGGAGTTAGGCGTGTATGCTAACCCTCGAACAACGAGGCGGTCTAAAAATGTCATAATTATTTCAATAATTAATAACTGACGCCAATCTAAATTCTCTTTAATTCATTTTCGCTCTAATTAAGTAGGTAGGTACTCAGTTTATTATTTATAGATTCAAGTAGATATCTAATCTAAATTTTCTTGTAGGTAATCTCTTAAATGCGAAGATTCTGAATTCTTTGGCCCTAGTAATCAAATTAATTGCTAATTGAGCCCACTCTGACTTATTAACTCCCGAATCTAACCACACAATCGAGGTCTCGACAACAAATCTTGAGTTTTAGCAATTACCATGTAAATTTGAGAAGTTCGCGAAATAATTTAACGGGATGTAGACGCTGGATTCAAAACAATTTATATGTTAATTCTGCTGTATGGACTGGATTCCAGTACACGTATTACTCCATTCCTTCACAGATATACTGCCGAATCTGAGTTATGAATAATCAGCATTTTCACAAAATTAAAATTAACATCGTCAAGTCGTTATAAGCAATCGCTCAGAATCTTTAATAACATTACCTGAGTGATATTTCTTCAAATAAACAAACCAACTTCCAAGTTTTCATCCAAAATAAGCACTGTAAAAGTTAAAAAAGGTAACACAAAAATTCATGAAAATATTAATTTATAGGCCTTCCCACTTTTACGTTGTGAGTATTAGCTGTCAAGTGTTAACCAAGTAGATTTCCCAGGCTTTGTGGGCCAAGTAAAGTGCTCAGCCCGAGACATCATTATTTTGATGGATTGGTCTGTTCCCTACAATGGTAGCAACAAGGGCTGTCTCCCGGGAGACCGTAACTCGTCTTAGTGCTGCGTTCTGGTTACTGGGTGGACTTGATGGGGGAGTAGCAGCTCGTCGCTCGGCGTTAGGCGCCGGGCCTAAAGATCTTTGTCGCCGAGACCGGTGGCGATGGTATACCTAGTGTAGTGTTTTGAGAGTTTGTGTTTGGGTTTGGAGAGAGGGTTGGCTTGCGTTAGGTGCAGTTATTGGATACAGAGGATCCGACAGGACGTAAATAAGGCGTACATAGTTTCTGGCAGGACGAATGATAACCTAATTCAAATAGAAAGTATTATAAGTAGGTACTTAGGTACTTAATAAGCTTTTTTCTCATACGTACCTATATCTAGAACTAACGAACCGCCGACGTTTCGCTCAAGGTTACCTATTCAATATCAGAACATAATCTCTTATTTATAAACAAAGATTAAAGTAAGAGTAAAGTTAAGTAAATACTAATTCCTATAACTTTGGATTACTTGTGTCCATGCTTGTTAAAAAGACAGGTAAGGGGCAAAAGTCCCATTGCAATGGCCTTTGTATTCAGTACCTAATCACCTTTTTCATGTGATACTAGCGGCCCGCCCCGGCTTCGCATGTTTATGAAATATATCTACATATAAACCTTACTATTAAATCACTTTATCTATTAAAAAAACGACATCAAAAGCTCTTGCATAGTTTTAAAGAATTAAGCACACAATTGGACATAAGGACAGGGGAAGAGACTTTGTTTTATTCTATATACCTAGTGAAGATAGCAAACAAGCACATGGCTCTACTGATAGTAAGAGATAATGGTGACCTTACTGTCTTGCGGTCGGGATGTTAGGCCAATTGTACAAGTCAACCTACCCTACCTTCCCGACCGGAATAGGAATCATTATGGTGGCAGGAATCGGTAAGACGGTGGATCCCTACCCAAGCAAGTTGATGCATAGCACTCGACCACTAGTGTTTGACCTACTTTAAACCCCTTGAACTAGGTTATAACATTTATTCGTTTAAAGTCTGAAACCATCTTGAGCATCGCTTAGTATTTCATGAATCCCAAACAAACAGTTTGATTCACTGACAAGTAACATTTAATCAAATTCGTGTCTGCAATTCAATTTAAATTGAGAATTTGCTGAATCAGAAGCGATTAACGAGAATTTCAAGCTCAAATCGATTTTGAGTGTAGATTCTTGGTGAGCGAGGTTCAACTCAAACTTGCCGAGTTTCTCCGACTGTATCGTATTCAATTTGGAGTCAGATTAACATCAATTGCATTAAGTTAGGATCGTTGGTATGATTTAACATTACCTACACTTATTGCTTGTTTACACATGCCGGGATCGCATTGGATTTTTTATTTATACCTACTTATCTAATGTTAGATTAAAGGTCAAGATGTCTCGCTCCGATAAAGCATTGAATGTTCAGCCCAAAGATATCCACACTAATATTACATACTTCCAAAATTATCCACACTTCCCTAATCCTATTATCCCATTAATATTATAAATGCGAAAGTTTGACTGTTTGTAACTTCTTCACGCAAAAACTGTTAATCCGATTTTCGTGACATTTGGTACACACATAAACGGTAACTTAGATTAACACAGATAGTTTTTAACCCGAACTTTGGGACTAAGCGGGCAACAGCATTGAATAATTTTATTGTAAGTCTGTCTGTCTGTTAAGCTTTTACGGCTAAGTCGCTGGACCGATTTTAGAGAAAATTGATCTGCATATAGTTAGACACGAGTTTAAACATAGACTATGTGTATGTTCTAAATCTATGGGCTGGGTACTGTTTTAAAATCAAACGCGAAAAGGATATTAACGGAGGATGACTGTTTATATGAAAATCTAGTCTACACTGACGAAATCGCGGGTAAACAGCTCTTTTATTTTAACTTTCTTGAAAATTTTAGCCAACAAAGGTATTTCGGTCGCTTTCATTTACTTAATCTCTGTGTCTGTTATGTTGTGGGTGTTTGTTTACCACTCAGTCTATTAATTTTACTTCACATAGTTGATTGTAAAAACAATGACCAGGAAGTCATTGACTGACTCCAATATTTTAATAATACAGTATAAAAAGTAAGGAGCTACGACTAATTTACTACGACTAATACGACTAATTTTCAACATTTACAAAGCGTCTATCATAGTCCAGACATTAATTAATCTGCGCCTAAAACACTCGTCGCCTGACTTTTTACTCAGATTTCTCTAGTCTGCTATATAAAAAAAAACGCTAGCTTGCTCATGCTGCGCATGTTCCTGGTATTACCTAACGCAACATAATTTTCAAACACTACATTTAGATCTTAGAGCGTTCAAATACCTATACAACCAAAAAAACCTATAAGACAGCTGCGCTCAAAACTCAAAAAAGCCAAAATTATAAAAATCACAACGTACAATAGCTAGCACCAAAAGCTAAGTGCGATGATTGCGCGGACCAAAAAAAAAGAATTAAAAAAAAAGATGGGTTGCACTCCGGGAGTGCCGGCAGAAGTGAAAACTTGAATATTAACGTTGTGTATTTTTGATATTTTGGAATGGTTAGGGAGTAATTTTGTAAAAAGGGAAAAGTACTATCATTTATGCACAAATATTATTTTCATATCAATAACCTGCGTTTGGCTTGACAAAAACTCGCTAAAGTAAGACCACGTGAAGGCTAGGAGCGTCGTCATATTATCTGTACAACGAACATTGCTTGTCTATACATAAAGCTTATTTTCAAGATGAAACAAATAGAGCAATGTCTGTACTTTACCCTCTGAACCGGAACACGTCAACGATAAGCGCTGGCGTTATGGCGGCAGGAATAGGTAAGGCGGTGGTGGTTAGGTAAGGAATAGGTAAGTCAGATATCACGGTGTTAGTGACAGTAAGCCTATGTTCGCCTTTTACGAGCTGGCTGGCAGGAAGGCAGATAGTCTATTCTGCAAAGGAGGCCAAACCAACATGGAGGAAAGTGGTAACTATTGGTTTACATACATATGTTTCATCTTTATTGATGATTCTGTATCGGGTTAATACTCACAGAATGTAGATTGTAAGTTATACTTGAGTTAATAGCTTTTGCATGTACGTGATTTTATTACACAGAGGCTACAGAAGAGACTTATAAAATATTTGAGGAAACTACACAACACTACTTTATCAAACTCGTATGTACACTCCAAAAACAACTCATTTTTTTTTAAATAAAACTACTTGAGGTAATATTTGTCATAATAATTTATTTATATTACAAACACTTTTATTTGATGATATATCAACTCTTTGCAAAAACCTGTGGTAAACACAAATTATAAAATGATGAACTAAGAAACTCCGTCACAGGCTGCCACTTCACCCAGCCCTTATTGTGGTAAAATTCTTTTGACTGCTCCTTACCAACATAATGCGGATCCTAAAATAAAAATGAGACAGTAATAAAATTATAGTTTTATTATTACTATTTAGGGGATTGGAAGGCTAGCAAGCAAATATATAACCTCATAGTAAGAAATACGCATTGGCTATATACAACAAAGGAGGTAATGCAGAAATAACAATAGCCTTCTTTCATTATTCACAATCAAGTTTGCCTTTAACAGAATGGAAGAGAATCGTCATCATCCTAGTCTGGTTGTTTCTCGTGATTAACATTTTAAAACCTATTTACAATGAGATATTGCTACTATAGGTCAGGGACCGGGCAACCACTGTTATTTGATAAAAATGTTCTAACAACAAGCAAACTATCTCTAATGTATTTAGTAAATAATTTATTGAAACTGGCCGTAGAGTTTTGGCACTGTCGAGAGAAAATATAATAATAATAAATACCCTTTGGATGATTGTCGTTTATGAAAAAATATTAAATTTCTTTTGTATATTGAGTGATATTATTCAATTTTAGTGGCATTTTGCACAATTTTGTTCAGTAAAAGTATACAATTTCATTACACAGTAAACAGGACACACAAAAGTACACAGTCTCCTTACCATCAAATCTCATTAATTTGAGTGAGAGGAAGAATATCAGCTAAACTAATCCAAGAAGATTATCAACACATCCTTGGGTTGGTGATGGTTGCCCATAGTCAGTATTTATTTCTAACAAGCTGAGAATCCCTTTGCTGTTTGCCTTCAAAACATCTATTATTGTTGTTTATATAATTATAATGAGAAGAACTCCATCTCAACTCCAATACTTTTTCTTAACTCAAATGATAAATTGAAAATATTTTCTCTCTAACTCCAACCACTTTATGAATTCAAGTTTTAAACTCACAGTTTTGTAATCATAAAATTAAATCCATACAATTGGGTTGTGACTTTTTACTAATACAATTTTAACAAAATGTGTTTCAATTCTATACCTTTGTATGCCCTAAAAGTAAGATTTTTAATATTTTACAGGATTCAGTAATAAATTTTAAAAAAAGAGGGGAAAGAGTTGAATGTTAAGTTGCTAAGCTAGGACTGAAATCTTAATTTTACACAAACAAGTTTACTTGCCACCACTAACAGCTTTGAATTCACTCCATCCACATGCACACCCATGATGCCTTTGGAAGAACAATCTAGATCACCCCCCATCATCACAGGAGACCCAAATTTCTCAAAATGGGTTTTCAATGTTTCAACAATATTTTGAAGATCATCACCCCTATTAACATGCACTATTTTGCAAGGAATATCAAACAACTTGTCAATTACTAAGCAAACCTGAAAGTAAAAGATTAAATTGAAACAGATTTATGTAAATCCAGACATGAATTACTTTGATAACAATATTTAAAATGTTAAAGTTTGGAATATGGTTGGACATATTAGCTAAATGTGATTGACATCACATTAACTGCCATGTTCTGAAAAATAGGACATACAACATCTAGCTCGCACAGAATAAAAATAAGACTAATTTCTAACTGTTGTTTTTGAAGTTATTGTCTGTATTTTCATAATTATCTCAATACAGGGATGTCAATAATTTTTTTAAATACCTATAAAATAAACTGCATTTTGTGTTACTACATTTTCTGTGTGATAAAAGCCAGCAACAAACTATGAAAAAGATCTCTTTAATATGATCGGTGGTGGAGGGACATTTTGTAAAAAATGCTAAAGGTTAAACATTGTGGGTAGTCTAATGACAGTAACAGCTAATAATGATAATAAATAATAACGCCATTATGACTATCATGTGTATAAGAAATAACTGTTGCCTATAGGTACCACAGCCTATGCTCTCCTTTCAGCAGCTACCACAAAGAAAGGTCTATTTCACTTAGGGGACCCAGACCAACATGTGGGAAGACAATAATTATAATATATTTGTTTATGGCCGGCTATGCTCAATACCAACAAGAGACGTTTGCCTATTCTTCCTTCTTTAAAGCCTCAACCAACAGCTTGTTTATTATCTAATGAATATTGTTATAGTCTGGTAGGTGGCCTTTAAAATAGTATTGGCAAAAAACATTAAACTATATGCAGGCCAATTAGAGTTTATTGACTGATAATTTTTAAATATTATGCACCTCAAAACTTCCAATCCATTGCCTCGATCCCAAAAATGATTTGGGTTTATCTTCTAAGTCAATCAAAATTTGTTGTATATTTCTAATACTTGGTACAGACCCAGAACTTCCATTATAAATTATCCAGGAACATATTGTTTGTAACGTTCTGTAGCCACATCCCCAACCCTTAAACACAGTAAAATGTTAGCCTATGGCTATGCCACCAAATATAATCAGCTAAGGTACTCGATTATAATTAAGACTGAGGCCTATAAAAAAATAATTAAAATGTACCCTATCATCAAACCCATCGCATATGTAATGGTAATATTCATAATTTCCTCTAACTAAATAACTGTTTGCAAATTTATTTTCACTTTCATGAACATTAAAAACAAGTTGTAGCATCATAATAAAAAATAAAAAGTACGTTCAAGAATCAAATAAAAACTAAAATATACCCTAGCATCAAACGCATCACTTCAATAATAGAAAAATATTAATATTTAATAAATAGGTTAAACTAATATAAGGTTATTCAACAATTCAATAAAGTTTATTAAAATTTATCACTTGTTGTTGTTGTTGTTTTTTTTTTTCCTAATTTGTTCCTTTCTGGGACCGGCTAAGACCTTTAGGCCATGCTGCCACGTCTTCCGTATTCTTTTACTTGTTGTATAATTGTTGTTGTTTTTTTTAAGTTAATTTGCCCCTTTCTGGGGCCGGCTAAGACCTTTAGGCCATGCTGCCACATCTTCCGTAATTGTTGTTTTTTAATTTTATCCCAGTCGGGGAAAGGCAAAGGATCTGAGTCCATACAGCCACGTCTTCCGTAATAATAAATCTTTTTCTTGTTGCATATTTTTAATTCATGTCTTCGTATTAATTCTTTATTTCAGTCATTAGTCAATAATTTACAAAGTCGTGTCTGGTCTTGAGTAAAACGGTGGTTTCGTTACACAAGCTCGTCTATGAGATTTGGCGGCAGCGAGGAAATTGACGTTACACTATTTTCTTCGTGATTATTTCATTTGTGCACTTTCACTTAACAAAATTAAACTAATTTCCACCTAAATTAACCAATTTTGCTCATGTTTTACACTAGATTCAATAACTGTGAAAAAATACGACCATCTTCATTCACGATGGCGCCAAAACCCTAAAATTTATCAAATCATTTTTTTTCGTTTTTTTTTTTAATTTTATCCCAGTCGAGGAAAGGCAAAGGATCTGTGTCCATACAGCCACGTCTTCCGTATTAATAAATCTTTTTCTTGCTATATATTTTTAACTTATGTCTTCCATATTAATTCTTTATTCCAGTCATTAGTCACTATTTACACAGTCTTGTCTGAGTCTTGAGTAAAGCGGTGGTTTCGTTACACAAGCTCGTTTATGAGATTTGGCGGCAGCGAGGAAATTCACGATACATTAATTTCTTCATGTTTATTTCATTAGTGCACTTTCACTTAACAAAATCAGACTAATTCCCATCAAAATTAACCAATTTTACTCATATTTTACAATAAATTCAATAATTGTGAAAAAATTACGACCATCTTCATTCAGGATGGCGCCAAAACTCCATCTTTTTTTCGTTGAACATACGTCAAACTCAAACGTCAAACCAAAGAGTTCAGAGCACAGACCAATTAGAGTACTACGTACAGACTGCCATTTGGGGAACAAATATATTTGCCAATACGGGTCAAAGCCATAAAAGCTGACAATACACGACAGTTACTTTTTTTATGCAATGGGAATTTCTCAAGACAAGAAAGCATGGCACGTTATGCCTCACTTCGAATTTTGTAGCAAACACATCCACGATACTTTCATTTTTTTTGTTTTGGAAACAAACAGTTAACTTCGTAATGAATAAAACGAAGTAAATATTTGTTCAGATGTTTGTTTTTAAGCATTTTTAAAGTTTTCAAATGTTTCACTTTTGCACATTAGGTATTACACGATTTTGCAGACGGAAAACACCTGTGTCCTTTACAATGTTCTTATTACACTGCAACAATTTATTATTTAGAACCTTATCAAATAGGAAAAAAATAGGGAATGGTCGAATTGTTCTTCTTTATACTCGTCACAGTTAATAAATTTAAATTAATACTTAAAAATTACAGCACATTTTATAGAAGAGAAAATTTCGATGCCGAAATGCAACCATATACTCAGAGTCCCACCAGGGATATAATGGGATTTTATGTTGACCGGAATTTTTTACCGCGATATGTGTATCTACATACACTACTAACAAGGAGGACATATGCTCTTTGGGGACTTAATGGAGATATATATAAGTAGTATTGAAAATTATAATTGCAACTACATTTGTATTTGGGCTATGGGTACGGATACTGATTTATTGCCGTTATTTATTGTCGTTAACCTGCTTTGCCGTCGTCTCTGTCGTCATTTTTGAAGATATAACAGTAAAACTTTGTATTTAGACACTTAATGAGGAACGAAAGAACATAGGCCACTTTTTATAGCGAAAATTGGGGAAGGAAATTGGGGTAAAAACAGGTGATGAATGTTCGTATGGAGAATTGTTATTTTTGAAACTATAACAGTGAAACTTTGTATTCAGACACTTTATTAGGAATGAAAGAACATAGGCTACTTTTTATAGCGAAAATTGGGGAAGGAAATTGGGGTAAAAACAGGTGATAAATGTTCGTATGGAGAATTGTTATTTTTGAAACTATAACAGTGAAACTTTGTATTTAGACACTTAATGAGGAACGAAAGAGCATAGGCTACTTTTTAGAGCGATAATTTAATCAAAAGTATGCTTATCAACCTTATTATAAAAGAATATAGACATGGAAACGTGCAAAACCACGTCACCGCTAATTGTGTTTAGTATAAACAAATTAATTTTCCAAATTTTTCTCTTAATAAAATGAACGGAAACTCGACTTTTATCACTAAGTTGGTATGAAAGCAGTCTATATTTTTTTGTAAGAGCTCGGAACCAAAATCTATACTATCTATTCTAATGTTTAAAAGCTGAAGAGTTTGATTGTTTGTTTGCTTGGATTTTCAGTGTTCATTTTTTGAAGATCACGGTAAGATCAATAAGAACGGAGCACTAATGATAAAGGTTTTAAAATCGGGGGATTTTTACCTATTGAGAGCGTGCGCTCCGTTAACGGTGAAAGTTTCGTAAAAATCATTTATAAAAGAATTTTTCCCCTTTAAAAGTCCTAAAAAAGTCCAAAACAGCACATTTCTATCTTTT
>NJDC01010348.1:0-14636 GCA_002245475.1 Calephelis virginiensis | reverse complement strand
CAAAAAGACATAATATTTTTATGTTACAAACATTGGAATTAAAAAACTATTTAATACTATTATTTAACTATTTAATCGCCTCTGGTGTCTAGCGGTCCGGGTGTTGGACTTAACTGCATGAGGTCCTGGATTCGAATCCCGGGTCGGCCAACATAAAGAAAATTGGATTTTTCCAAATTTCTAATTAAAAAAAAATGTTGGTCGGGATTGGAAATGTGCCTGGTTGGCGATAGGCTTGCCACCTATCACATTGTGGGACTTAGTGTCTTCGGCTAGTCGTGGGTGCCTTGGTTGTACCTCTGCCTACCTCTTCGGGGATATGGGCGTGAAGATACTTACTTACTTACTTTTTATTTAATATTTATTTATTTATATTGTAGTCTAGTAGTCCAGTGTCAGACTTAACTGTTTGAGATCCCGGGTTCAATCTCCAGGTCAGGAACAAAAAAAAGAAAATGTTTATTTTCAATTTTCTACTGAAACTAAAATTGCCTGGAATTAGATATATGTCCGGTTGGCAATAGACAATAATCACATTGTGGGACTTAGTGTCTTCAGCTAATCTTGGGTGCCTTGGATACCATTTCTTAAATATACAGAATTAGCCCACATACAATATGGAGGTCTTACTTATTAAGTAAGACCTCCATATTATATTATTTCTATACTTAAATCTCTAAACATTTTAAAAACCAAATTGTCGATATCTATAAAATTATTCGTGTGTTATATTTGTGCTAGTGGTTCATCAGAAATGCTTCAATATTCAGTACACTTGAGGCAATAAAAAAAAAAGCATCTTCACGCCCATATCCCCGAAGAGGTAGGCAGAGGCACAACCAAGGTACCCACGACTAGCCGAAGATACTAAGTCCCACAATGTGATAGGTGGCAAGCCTATCGCCAACCGGGCACATATCCTATCCCAAGCAACATTTTTTTTTATTAGAAAATTGGAAAAAACCCAATTATCTTTTGTTGCCCAACCAAGAATTGGAACCCGGGACATCATGCAGTCAAGTCCAACAACTGAACAGCTAGACCACAGAGGCGATTCAGTACACTTGAGGCAATAATATACCAATAATAATAAATTTTACACTGACACTGCTATAGACAATGCAGAATGAAATTTTAATTTTGATTGCACTTTTAGGTTGTGTTGTCTATAGTGGTAAATTAAAAATTTATAGGTGCATCAGCAAAACTAGTATTTTTGACTCTATTACATTTTAGTAATCTTCAGATATTGCTGATATATAGGTATTTGCGTCAGTATCAAATGCGTCCCTAATTTTAAGTCCCATATGCCATTCTATCAGCTTAAATTTTTATGTAAATGGATAATGTAGATTTAGGAGAGCCTTAGCTAGGTAATCTACATTTCCTGTTATTACATTTATGTTATTAATTAAAATTAAATATATAATTTCGTTACTTTGAAATGTATGTCTTAAAGTATGTGTTTTGATAAAGGTTTCTTCAATTTTATTTATACTTTCTTGCATTTTTTTTTGAGATACATGGCTTAATGGTTTAAGATCAGAAACTTAGTTGAATTGTACCAATATTTGGTACCTATATCAGAAAATATATTTTAAGTAGGTTGCCTGAAAAAATCCTGGACAAAATATTTTTTCACTTTTAAAAAAATATTTTTTGCAATGTAGTAACATTAGGATACATATTAAGAAAATGTTATGCTGACCTAAAGTTTAAGGATATCTAAAATGTGCAGAAGTTGGGTAGCCTGTTATTTATTTAGGGTTGCCGCATACAAACAGATATGTCGTCACCAGTTACTTTTACTTGATTGGGTAATAGAAAATAATATCAACATAAGGGCTGTTTTATTGACAACACATTGACATAGGGCTATCTGCAAAATAAAATTGGTAGAATGAAAAATAGGTTTAAAAAAAATTATTCAAAATATTCTGTCAAGGATTTAGGCAACCCATTTTTTATATGCTATTTAATAAACTAAATTTATTATAAATTATGTTTCCTTCTATTATCAGCTCAATGTAGGTTTGGTTCAGTGTAGGTCAATGTAGGTTTGGATCTTCTACTACAAGTATAGGCTGAGGCTACATGAATAAAATACTAATAAACTTAATTTTTGTTTCCAGGTTGCAGGTAGAAAAGGATTTCCTCATGTAATATATGCTCGTATATGGAGATGGCCTGATCTACATAAGAATGAGCTGAAACATGTAAAATTTTGTCAGTTTGCTTTTGACTTGAAATGTGATTCTGTGTGTGTAAATCCATACCACTATGAACGAGTGGTTTCACCAGGTATTGGTAAGTTAAAGATATTACTATCTATTTCGATAAAAGAAGTCAGATTACTTTTATAATTCAAGAACAGTGAAACAATTTTTATAGTTAGTGACATGTTTTCCCCGTATTGGTCCCGGCTCCTACTAGACCATCTGCCATCCTGCCAGGTAGCTCGTAAAAGGTGAGCATAGTGTTTCGTTTCGGAGGGTAAGGTAGCCAGTTCACTTACTTTTGCTAACATTCTGCCCTCAGGTTGACAATACACCATTATCAGGTTTGGTGTCTCTAGGCGGCATGAATTTCTTACCATCAGGAAGTCCGTCTGCTTGTTTGTCTTCTAATATCATAAAAAAAAATATATTAAAATTATGATGACATTGGCTGAATTACCCAATGCAAATTCTTTATGATTTTGGTAAAATTGTAAAGGTAGTTGGATGATAAGAACTCATGAAGCTCATAGGTAACTCTAGAAATATATATCCTGACTCACATTTAGACTTTGAGTCAGAGTCGCAAACCGTTTCACTGATTGGCTAACTCTCATGTTCAAGGACAATATTATAATTTAAATTACTACTGCTAACTGTTTAGTTATGTACGTGACTTGTCTTAACTATCTGTGGAGTAAACAAAGCACATCAATACCTATATTTAAATCAGAAAATAATTAAGTTGTAGAAGAAATCCTAAAATGGTAATAGAGTTTCACTTTTATTTTTGCAGACATTTTTGCATTAACGCGGTGACTGCAAATTGTCTATGATCTGTTTTGACTTTTGTTATCTTTGCGTCAAGTTCTGTCAACACACATATTCCTTATATTAAAAATTTTTTTTTTTCATTCATTTGATTTTCAAGTTGGGTGTTTCGCCTCACGCATTTAGCATGTGCTAGCTTCTGGTACCTGAATAGATATTTTAAATTTTTACAGATCTCTCAGGACTTACACTGCAGTCTGGACCTAGTCGACTAGTCAAAGATGAGTACACAGCTGGTCTTAGTGGTAATGGTATGGACATGGACACTGGAGAATTGGTGACAATTCAACATCATGCCACCAGTCCAAGACATCACCACTCCAATATGCACCAACACCACCAACAATTCCAAACCACTAATATTATTATCAACCAAGGACAAAGTAAGTTATTTTTGACACAAGAAATAAAGATAGAAACTTTGACTACAAAAGTCATATATACTTCGTCAGTTTTTGACCATGCTTCTACCTTTTTATTATGTTTGATCCAAACTATGGAGTTTAGATTTTGCTTTACATAATATCAGAGAGTACAGATTCTTCTAAACCTAAATTATTATTAACATGTTGAATTTATTTATCTACAAATCAAAACACCAATACATACATTTATTACGACTAAGTAAATTGAAGATGCCCACTAAACTTGGTGATGTTCGGTGCGACCACTAAAGTTCGGACTAACACAACATTTGGGTAATGGGCATATGTTTTGGTAAAAAAATATGGTATTATAGACAAACAGCCTCAGCAAGGGACATCCTTTGAGTAGCGTGAATAAAAGAGGCATAATTTATGAATATACAAAATCATAACCTTATTTTCTTCATTTACTATTATATCACAATTTGTGGGGTATGTAAGGTCACATTTCAAATGCTATTTTATGTTTTTTTTTCCATCTGTGAATTTTTTTAGATTTGTAAAAGTGTGTTTAATTTGCAATGCATGTTAATGTTTACTTTGCACTTTGCTTTAATAGCGCCAGATGGCGTTTCGAACATGTTTTCACCTGCACACGGGCCTCGACCGCCGATACGGCCCGGGGCTCCACTGCCGTCCCAACAAATGGTACATTCACCTGGCGCGCAAATGATCTCAAACCACCCTACAAGCCAAATGCCTGGAACCCCTCAAATGGGACCGGGAACACCACAAATGGGCCCTGGAACGCCCCAAATGAGATCGGGAACTCCACAAATGGGCCCTGGCACACCACAAATGGGTCCAGGAACCCCAATGGGTACGAATGTGCCACAAATGGCATCTCCAAGAATGGCATCCGCACCTAATCAGATGTCTCCTGGAACACCTCAAGTACCAAATATAAGCCAAGGAATGTCTATTCCCAGTCCACAACAAATTGCCATGGCGCAACAGAGGACCATAGCGCCTAAATTGGAGCCACTTGACACTATGGACGCTCGAGCAATATGGCTGCCAAAGAGACTGAATCATTGTAAGCTTTTATTTTTATTTTGCATCTATTTTTCAATGCTCATATTGTTTCTTTTTTTAAACATGGAAGTTGTCATATTTAGAGCCACTTGCACATTTGACACTGAGTTAAACTGTCAAATATAAGGTGACTTAACCCAAGTTAGACACTAACTCAATGTTAAATACTTAACCCAGGAACGTGAAAGTGGCCCATAGTGTTTGTTTAGCATGCTATTTTAACTCCAAGATAACTAAGTACAGTCAGTGTACAATTTTTTCGAAATACAGTATAGTAAGCAAACTATTTCTTATGTTTTCATGTATAAATGATTAATAAATCGAAAACCACGAAAAGCAATTGTTTAGCACACTTGTAAGTCCCATAGCTATTACAGCTTAATTATAAACGCTTTACATAAGAATTTTAGTTACTCTTAGGATATCCTATGTTATTTAAGTATGTATTTTAGATCAATTTGTTACAGGTAGTTGTACGTACAGTTCAATGTATATTATCTTCAAAAATCTTAGGATATCCTAAGAGTAACTAAAATTCTTATGTAAAGCATTTATAAACATAAGGTAGCTGCAGTTTTTATGTGAGAAAGATTAGCGAATAATCACACAACTCTCCTGATAGTAAGAGACATCCGTGGCCTAGACACCATAGACTGTAGATGGTACAGGTGCATTGCTAATCCGTGCTCGCCTCTTTCGAGCTGCCTGGCACAGAGGCACATGATTATTCTACTTAGCAAACCTTGACCAACACGTGGAATAACGACTTATCGAAAATCTGCAAGTATCACCAAAACTTTTAGCTAATACTATAGTATCCATAGATTTTCGAAAAGTCAATAAAAGCTGCAGTTACCTTGAAAAAAAACCCGTAAAAAATATTTCTGATGACACATACGTCGCTAATGCTTTATTGAAGCTTACAAGCTTACCAGGTTACAACCTTCAATCCTTAAAATTCTTGTAACATATAAGCATGATAACTGTACTGCAGCGTCTCATATCTATAAAGAAGCTTCTGTTGCGTGTAGGCAGCCAAAGCGACTACTTAATTCATATATAATATTTGTATCTGGGTATGGATATAGATATGGAATACTACTTCAGATACTGTTACAAATAAGTATGTATTTTAGATCAGTTTGTTACAGGTAGTTTTATGTACAGTTCAATGTATATTGTCTTCAATAAATAGATGTGACTACATGTTAATACTTTAATTAGAAATTAAAAATCTGTTGGTAGATAATATTGCCAACCCATTTAACAACACATTTTTTTAAATTTTTAATAAACAATAAATATTATATTTTGAGCGCCTCCTAAACATTTTACTTATATGGTTTGCAAGGTATCAACCAATATAAAATATAGGTGTAAATATATAGTAGTAATTTTTATATTAGGTCTTCGATTTTAATTTTTTTTTATTAATTTTGATATGACAGTATCAGACAAATTATATAATTTTGTTCCAATTTCACAACAGCCTTGTTAGGTAATAGATAGTTTAGACATCTGACACAGGAAAATTTCTTAAAACGACACTTGCTCATGAGGTTGAGGGCAAGCGTTCAAATAGTCAATCTACATTTAGTCAAAGTCGAGTTGGATTCTAGATTGGCGCGTCTAAAATCTGAAGTATAGGATGTTTTGATTTCTGATTTTTTTTCAGCTGCTATACCTGTGAGTATGTCCCCGGGGGGTACAACCCCACTGATAGATGGTTCTAATAATACGTTTTTCACAACTGAACAAACCGCTTCAGATACTCAAATGACTCAGACTTTACCAGGTTAGTAATTTGTAATGTTTTATTTATTGTATGTTAACATGAATAAACACATAGATCTTATGACCATAAGATGTGAGACACTAAAGGCTTTAATTGTTATAACTTAGATACATTGCTAAGTTAAAAAAAAAGTAATGTATACAGGGTTACTTTCAAAAGACTGGCCAAATTTTAATGTAACTCCCTTACTCCCATTTTAAGGCTCAATTAATAATCCACTGTAAACATTAATTGACAATATTTACATTTATGGACATTTCTTTAAGATAGTCCACGTTAATACTTCACTTGTCACGTCGTGCTACGTCGTGCCTAATACGAGTCATGACCTCACCAGTCTGCGTATGCGATTGCGGTCGGCGTTTACGTTATAACCATGCATTTTGTATCTTACGTCGGATAAAAATTAAAATTTACATTTTTAAAAAAAATTATCACTTCGTAAATGGAAAGTGTAATCGATTCCCAACCCTCTCTCAAAATGTGGCTGGTCCTTTAAATGTTACCCTGTACAGAGCTAACTGGGCACATTTGTAGAAATCGTGCCCCTTGACACTCGATACTCTGCTTGCAATGCAAGGGACTTGACGTGAATGTATGTATGTATAATTGTGTGTAATTTATTTTTTACGCCATATATCTAGTCACTTTTAAAGTATTTCAATATTATTGAAACGTATAAGGATGGGAGAAAAGACAATGGCTAAAGTTATTTAAGTACAATAAAATTAAATGAACAATAAAATATGAACATGTGTAGGTTTTAGAAATAAAAATAAAACTGTCAAATAGCCAGGCAACGGTCCGCAGCCCATATCGGGTGTCTAAAAATAGTCCGCTCAGTGGTCCCGACCCGATTTGGGCCTCGACTGCCGCGCTCCATTCTTAATTCCAGTTTGTTCAAGTAAACTTCGTGTATCCAAACATTTTTTTTAGTCTGTAGCAGAATAAACAACCCGTCGTATTAAAAAGTTTGAAGTATGTCAACATTGTAAAAAAATTTCGGAACGAGTTGAGTTGGCATGATTTATTCATCCGTTGCACTTTTTTCGAGTATGTGGTCGGTTAGTGACTTGAAAACAAAAAGTGATGTGACAATGTGTTAGTTAAGTGTTAAAATTATATTTTGGTAAGTGATAAACAATTTTATAAAACACTACACATCATTTAACTAGTTTTACATAAAATTTAGCGATATTTAAGTCGGTCATGTATGTATGTATGTACTTGTGACGTAACGGCCCGCTCGATTTTAACTATTTCTAATAATATAATAAATTATTCTTGTAAATAACATTTGTAATATGTTTATATGACATATCTACAGATAAAACATATAAGTTTTATGAGTGTCTTCCACTAAATACTCCATAATAAGGATAATAAGAGATTAAATAGCATGTGACACGTTTTCGAACATGCAAGAATTTAATTCTATAGAGCTTGTGTTGTAAAATATTTGCATGGACATTGTTGTTTTTGTAATTGCATTCTGTTAAACGTTTTATGTTCTTTCGAATAAAGTATACAGAAGGTAAATAAAACACGTTTGTTTTTAATAACAAATGTTTTTTTGGGAAAATTGGGAAAAAACACGGAAAGTTTTTTCACATTTTGTTTGCTGCAAATGGTTTTGAGGTTAAACATACACATTTTTACGTTAATACGTAGCTTAATTCTCAAGGATTCTAAAAATATATACATTTATATGTTTTTAATACATAAATCGAAAGATATCATCGTTATTCGCCAATTTTACTTTGCCGCCATTTTTTGCCAAACGTGCTGGCCATCGGGCGGGTAAATCGCTTTTGCTGTTGGACTGTTGACCGGATAGTCAATTGCACTTATGCTGTTGTTAGCGGGTAGTGTGGCGGTGTCGTCAGTGTCTTCGGTGTCAGTGCCGGCGGTGTCGGGCGTGTCGGGTGTGTCGGGCGTGACGGTCGTGTCGGGCGTGTCGGGCGTGTCGGACGTGACGGCTGTGTCAGCGATCGCCACGGAGGCCCAGAACGGGTTCGCAGCCGGCAGCCCGGCGCCGCAACCCAGCCCCATACCGCATCGCACGCAACAGCAGCAAGGTTTGTACATACTCATCCGGTATCACCGCTAGATAACATTCTGCTATAATTTAGAAGTAATTTCTACACTTTTATAGATTTTTTTTTCTCTAGACCGCTAAACGATAAAATACTGTGAAATTGTTTATCTGCCTATTTTCACAAGTGAGAACATATGTTTAAAGTATTTATTCTCAAAAAAGACAATGCCACTTATATGAGAATAATATTAACATTAATATAGAACAATATTTAACATACATTCGTTCGTTACTTATTGAATCGTCCAATGCATTTATTTATTTGATAAGGTTGTTAAGCATTAAGCATACGTATTGATAACGTATTCGGCTAATTTTTGTTTAAATACATTAAACGATTCTACATTTTTAATGGAAGAGGGTATTTTGTTATAAAACTGTGCTCCTTCAAACGTGATCATTTTTTTGCCATAATTTGTCCGAACATCACACTAGAATTTCTATTATCTTCTTCACATTAAAGAGTAAGACAAGCGGTAAGTGGCTTTATTTTTTTGGTCTTCTATACCGGAAAAGAAGATATAAATGCGAGGGGAATGTACAATTTGGTCTAGGTCATTTGTATGTAATTGCTAACAACATTTTCAACATACATTTTTTGTACTATTTCGAGAGTAATATGATACGAGTATCACCTTAATTCATTTATCTTTATATAAAAATAAATGCCCATTTTTTTATGATATTGGAAGACAAATAAGCTAACCGATTTCCTGCTGGTAAGAAATTCACGCCGCCTAACGACACCAAAGGTTTTAATGGTGTATAATTAGTACCTATTGTAAAATGTTGGTTTTGGCGTTTGTAAGATTTGATAAATAATACTGATATAATGAAACGACAGTGACAGTGTTGGTTTTTGTATAGACAGGCGGATGGATTTCGTGATGGTAAAAAATACACGGGAGTTGTGGCGCCATCGAGAGAAAAGATGGTCGAAGTTTTTTCATAATTGAATTGAAGTGAAATTAGTCAATTTTGGTGGCATTTTGTACAATTTTGTTCAGTGAAAGTGCACAAATGAAATAATCATTAAGAAATTAGCGTATCGTGTATTTCTTCGTTGCCGCCAAATCTCATTCATGGGCTTGAGTAAACAGGCCACCGCTTTACCCAAGAGCCTGACATGACTTCCTGACGATTTTATGACTGATGACTAATTAAAATTAATTGAAATTGATATAAAATTTGATGCAAAATTCTACTTGACTAATGGCTAAATACTAACGTGAAGGCCAAATCCTAAAAAAATAAAGAAAGAAATACACGCGCCTGAAAAGGATATGATTTAAGATCTCTTATATCATTAACTTTATTGGCAACTCTATTGACTAGAGTAGAGTCATAGTAGGATTATATAACCTGTTTTCACAGAACAGCTTAAGTAACCTAAGGAGAAAGTTAAGGTAAAGGTTCATCATAATTATAATGGCATAGTAATAGTAGATGTTTCGCCAAACGTGAATCTGAAGTTACACCGAGCAGCGGTACAGTCAGTAATATTGTGTTAAAAGTTTTGATATATATACTTTTTCAATTTAGTTTCGGTGATAGGCTGATATTTAGACAATAGCTCGTAATTTTATAAACGAAAAGTCCCTGCTGCCCGCCTATGTCCCGCTGATGCGTATATTTTCCGACGCGAATCGTTTTATGTTCAAAGCGGGATATAAGTTTGGCACGATCTCGACTCGTAGTTTCGCAAAAAGGGCGAGTTATTGGAATATGAAGTTTGTTTGTTAAAAAAAAATAATCGAATATTTTTTTGAAGTTATACGTTTTTTGGCGCGTTAGGAAAAAATGATGAGGGTAAATTTTTACGATGCGCGCGCACACCGTCACGAAAAACCGACTTGATGAAGTTAGCTATAGATAACATTTTAGTTTTTAAAAAGATTTTTGTCTTATTACGCCGAAGAAGTATAACTTCTAACGCATGTACATAAGTACATACACACTTTTTTTTTGTATTACAAAACTTAGAGCGATAGATTATCATTATGCATTATATAGTATAAAACAAAGTCTCTTCCTCTGTCCTTATGTCGCTTTGTATGCTTAAATCTTTAAAACTACACAAAAGGATTTTGATACCGTTTTTAATAGATAAAATGATTGAAGAGGAAGGTTTATATGTATATTTCATAACCGAGCGCTAGTAGTATTATATAAATGAGAGTAAAGTATTTATGAGCCTAAGTCCATTTGTAAGACTTGTGTTACGAGTGTTTAAAAAACATAGTATAATGATGTGTGTGCGGGGAGCAGGAACCTGGACGGGCAACAACACGCTGACGTACACGCAGAGCCTGGCGCCGCCGCCCGCCGCCACCCTGCCCGTGGACGCGCCGCCCCACCACCACCACTACTGTGCGTATACCTCCATTCATTTCCCCCGTGTTGGTACCGGGCTCCTTTGTAGGATAGACCATCTGCCTTCCTGTGCCAGGCAGCTCGTAAAAGGTGAGCATAGCCTTGCCGTCACTAACACCGTGACATCTGCCTAGGTGGTCGAGTTTCGCAGCGACTCACCCGGATTGGTACCACCGCCTTACCTATTCCTGACGCCATAACGTCATGACGTGTTCCGGTTCGAAGGGTAAGGTAGCCAGTAAACTTACTTTTGCTCGGGGCCTAACATCCCGGCCTCTGGTTGGCAACGCACCATTACCACCTTTGGTGTCTCTAGGCGGCGAGAATTTCTTACCATCAGGAAATCCGTCTGCTTGTTTGCCTTCCAATGTCATAAAAAAACAAATACCCGGTCCCTATAATCAACGACCCGCAATCCGTAAATATTCGAAGTTGAGCTAAAATTAACGAGGCCTTACTATTCCACAATGCATTATTGCTTTGTCATGTCATTGTTCATACAAATAATTTCCATTCGTAATTTCATTCAGTCATTCACACGTTTGTTGAATGTAAGAACCGGCCATCAATTTTCTACTCCTACAGTTTCTATATTCAAGAAACGAGTTGTTTTCCTTTTTTACGAATAGTAAACTACGATCGTTCATTCTCGACCGGTGAACTCGAAACATTTTGTGAAACTATGAGCAACGCTTCGTCACTTTTAGGCAAATTAACAATGCTTATGCTAACGGATTACGATTCGTTGATTAGAGGAAACAAGCTTTAGTGGATCTTGTGATGAATGGATGTATTATATACAAGTACTAAGTACAAGGTTCGTCCAGGAGGAGACATTTGTCGCCAAAATAGTTCGTTTGACTCTTTTACGTAAGTTTTTTTTGTATAAGCTAGCGAACAAACCAGCGGTTCGACTTATGATAAACGAAAATAGTAATCTATAGACACCGTAATTGTTACTGGTGCGTCGCGATCTTGTGGCCAGGATCTTAGCAGCACGTAAGAATATAGTGACGGTCGCTGATTTTAGAGTTGCAAAATGGGTTAAACGTATAATATGCTTGTTTTGAGGGTAGAATGGAAATCAATTCGTTTATTTAATCCAGATATATATATTTATTATTTTTAGATAATGGTAACCCCGGTGGCTTGCTGTCAAATCAACCTGCGCCTGAGTACTGGTGTTCGGTAGCGTACTTCGAGTTGGACACGCAAGTCGGAGAAACCTTCAAGGTCCCGTCAAGTAGACCTAATGTCACTGTGAGTTTGTATCTATTTTTTAAAGTTTATTTATTCCGTGCAGCTAGACATATACAATGATGTGTATTTTTCGAAACTTGATCAACAGAAATGTGCGGATACTAGACAAATAATTATAGATAAAAAATTAAAAATAAGAAATAAAAGTCGTGAATTTTAATTAATTATGTAAGTAAATGTACCTCAAAGACTAAGTTTTAAAGTTACAGAGCGATAAATAAAATAACTTTAAAAAACATTTTACATTTCTAATATTTAACCTATTTGTAAGGTTTTTCTGTATTGTCTAGCTGTCAGAAGAGACTAATTAAAAAAAATACATAATCAAGTTATACAAGGTTAATCAAATTAAGAAAAATCGCATTGTCTATTAGCTTGCTGCTTTCTTCGAATAGCACAATTTCTAATTTTTTACACGTATTAAAGTATCTTAACGCCCATATCCCCGAAGAGGTAGGCAGAGGTTCAACCAAGGCACCCACGACTAGCCGAAGACACTTAGTCCCACAATGTGATAGGTGGCAAGCCTATCGCCAACCGGGCACATTTCCAATCCCGACCAAAATTTTTTTTTATTAAAAAATTTGAAAAAAACAATTTTCTTTTTGTTGGCCGACCCGGAATTCGAACCCGAACCTCATGCAGTCAAGTCCAACACCCGGACCGCTAGACCACAGAGGCGATTTAAACACGTATTAAAAAAAGTGATATAAATAGTTTACTTAGTATGTGTCTACTTTTCCATAAACATATTCAGCCTTCGCTTTTTATATTTTTTTAGTTTGAGCAAC
Organism: Calephelis virginiensis; assembly: GCA_002245475.1. Lineage (NCBI taxonomy): Eukaryota > Metazoa > Arthropoda > Insecta > Lepidoptera > Riodinidae > Calephelis > Calephelis virginiensis. Next base: position 1,812 of record NJDC01010348.1, on the reverse strand, counting down.
AACGATTTGGTTTTAAGCGAATTCTCCCTCTTTCTTTCAGATTGACGGGTATGTTGATCCATCCGGCGGAAACAGATTTTGTTTAGGTGCATTAAGTAATGTGCATAGGACGGAACAAAGCGAGCGAGCTAGGTAAGAACTGTTAAATTATCTAACATTGTCTACGTAAACCTAAAAGAGTGTCCAGTTCGTAAACATAAGTTTAATAAATTTTTAGGTATTCTGAAAAATGACGCGTACGCAACAACCAATAGAAATTCCTCGTCTTGGTCCGGGCTCTTTTGCAGAATACCTAAACTTTCTGCCGACATCGGAAAAGGCAATCATACGTTTACCGTCACTAACACCGTGGCATCTGACTAGATAGTAGAGTTTAGCAGCGACTCGCCCGGATCGGTACCGTAAAAGGTCTTGAAATACCGGTATTTTTAGGAACCGGTATTAATGACCTTGAAGCAATATCGATAGCAAGGTGTTACCTGTACTGATTATACCGGTACCAGACTTAGTACCGGTACTGTTGGTTTAAGGATTCTGATACCGGTACTGTTTCAATAATACCGGTACTAGATAACATATTACTTATAATTTTTTCTTCAATCGAAGATATCTCTGTTCCTTCATAAGAGATTAAAATAATACCGATACCTAAAAAGGAAAATTGGCAACGTCGCACTTGTATTTAACGGATACCTTAATTGGATACCGGTTTTTATCGGTATTAGTACCGGTACTTCTTAGATACCGGTATCGGATCGGTACCGGTATACGAAGTACCGGTACCCACTTTGGAAGCGGTATCCAGGTATGGAAATGGCAAGAACCGCTAAATACCGGTACGAACCTGTACTTTTCGTACCGGTTCCAAACCTTGGGACCATCGCCTTACCAATTCCTGCCGCCATAACGTCAGTGTTTGCCGTTGTCGTGTTCTGGTTCGGAAGATAAGGTAGTCAGTAAACTTACTTTTGCTTGAAGCACAACGTCCCGGCCTCAGGTTGGCAACGAACAATTACCACCTTTGGAATCTCTAGGCGGCGTGAATATCTCACAATCAGGAAATTCGTCAGCTTGCTTATCTTCCAGTATCAGAAAAAAAGCAAAATAATGTACTTTACGTGCGTATTTACTACCACCTTAACACCTAGTCGGACAAACTGCAGTTTGAATAATCCGGTACAATCATGAGATTGCATTAGGCGATGAGGTCGTCATACCTCGTGCCAGTTAGATTGAAACCTGAAGTCTATGTTACTTGTTTCCAGATTACACATTGGGAAAGGTGTCCAGTTGGATCTACGCGGCGAAGGGGACGTGTGGTTGCGTTGCCTGTCGGACCACTCGGTGTTCGTGCAGTCCTACTACCTGGACAGAGAGGCAGGTCGGGCCCCGGGAGACGCTGTCCACAAGATATACCCCTCCGCTTGTATAAAGGTAACATTTAAAATGTACCCTAACCCAGCCGGAGAGCACACAAAAAAAATATTGTTAACTTGAGCACTTTGTTCAGCATAGGCAGGGGGTGAGTTCGGTTTCGAAAGATGTCCCTTCAAGAAGAGGTAGATAGAAGTAGACAGGGAAGGTTTAGCCTGTTATTATGGGCGTGCCGGTGACTCTACCAAGCCGCGCTCGACCTCGCCTGGGCGGAGTGCAGCCAGCGGGAGACTTCCGGGCCTTCTCACTTGATTGAAACTGAATTGAGGTTCAGCCTGGAGATAGATTTACTGATTAATGAAAGCTTCTAGAAGGCACTCACCATCGACCATACATCCCAATAGACGCCGCACATAAGGCAACACGGTTCTGTCAACA
>NJDC01010342.1:34021-49267 GCA_002245475.1 Calephelis virginiensis | reverse complement strand
GGCAGCCTAGATTTTTTTAAATTATTAAAAAAAAACTCCAATCGTAAGATCTGGGATTCGAACCTTTACCTGTTCAAACTCAGTCGGCTGCTATAACTGTTGCACCACGCCGAGATTGAAGGATTTAATGAAAATAACTATTATAACTAACTAACATGTATGTGATAAACGTAAAAGTCTGTATTTTTGGTGTCTGGGTCTTTTTCTTGGCAAAATTTTGCCCCAAATTAAGCAATTACCTAGGTAAGTATACATATTGTTCTTGTGTTGTGTCAGAGATTAGTAAATATATAATACATAGATATAGTTAAGTACCTAAATGTTAAAATAAATTATTTAATAAACACCCAGACCCGGAAATGACTTAAGTATTTATAAAACAAATTAAAACAGGTTAATGAAACAAATTAAATCTGGGTTTAGCAACCTGTGCTTTGTATTATTAGTTAATTTGTTACTAGGCAACATATTTATCCACTAAACCATACTGACTTTAAATTAGATTACGAAAATATATTTTGTGTAAAGAGGCAACATACCTACTTACAAGAGCTAATTTGTAATAAATGAAAAATATAAATTCTGCAATCATAATTATGCGCCATCTAGCTAATTAATTTGCGTTATTTCGTCAACTCTCCTACATCGTATTCACCTGTTCCTGGAATTCTGACTAAATTTAGATGGCGTTGTGCGATAATCAGAAAATGGCAAGCGAAGTAGCTAAACACTCTTAGTTTCTGACTATCGCACAACGCCATCTAGATTTAGTCAGAATTTCAGGGGAACGATTTTAATGTATGACATTGTCAATCTATTATATTTACTAATCTCTGATTTAACTAAGCATTGTCAAAATTTACTTTATGAATAACAAATTTTTAAACAATGTTTAAGGCTTAATCAAGAGATTAGTTAAGCAATGTTTAGGAGGTTATTTAACTACTTTTTATGAATAAGGCAGTTAATTAATACGGAATACATGGAAGCATGGCCTAACGGCCTTAACCGGCCCCAGATTGACTAACTAAAAATTTTGGAAATGTCACAAGCATAGAGTTTTATATGCAATTCTTGTTATACATGATCTTTTTAATCTGTACAAGGCGAATATATTTTCAAAGGGATCCAGAAGATTTATGTGTCTTGTTATAATGCTCCAGTAAACTCCGTCCTTTTCAAACCCACTGAAGTGTTTTTATCCACCCTGTAGGGATTTGCATTCCTAGAAGCGTATGATTTTAGAATTATTTGTATATGGCTCTGCAAATAAGTGCGAAGAAATCCTACATCGTGATATTACAATCACTTAGCCTGGAAGCATTGACCGCCTTGTTGTTGAAGGGCTAGTGTAAACGACTACCTCCACCGTCAAACTACGAGGCTTGGGTATATTTAGATGAAAATATATCTGCCACACTCTTTGGGGGTTATGGGCGTGAAGGTACTTTTTCTTTTCTAATGGAGTAATACTTTTCGATCGATCAAGTAGTTTCGGAGCCTATTCATTATAAACAAACAAACATACACTCAAATCTTTCTTCTTTATTATTAGTATGAATTATTTAATATTAATTTTTATTACCCGAGGACCGGATCAAGTCGCTAGCTCAAGTGATGGCATCTTATAATTTTTGAGTGTAGGTAAGTATGTAGATATTTTGTTCTTGTGAAATAATTCAAAAAGTAATTTAAAATTCTAAACAGTCTTGAATTTGAAATGTTTTATTTGGATACGGATTAGTATGAAGCTATGGATAACATGGTCCGAATATGGTCGCTATTTTTATTAAAATTTGTTATTTAATGTATAAAAGTATAAGTATAATGTATATATATATATATATGTCGCAAGGTCGTATGCGTGGCTTAGATACTGTGGCTATAAGTATAGTTGACGTAGCAACTAGCGCAATATAGATTGGCATTCAAAGGCTTCAAGTAAACACCACGTGCAGTAGCAGGTGCGCTTGCAGGTGTTGTCTTATCAGCTTGTTTGTCAGCCGCTACGGCTATATAAGTCAAAGCGAGCATGCTTCGCGAGGCATTCTTTGTGAACGCCTTGCAGTGGACCGCTGCCTAGTACGGAGATATCAATACGTTCTTTAATATTGTAGAACACATTTTTTTTCTATCATCAATAAAACGCAGCGCATGCGATGAAAGACATTTTATAACTAACTTTTTTTACACCTTAAGTTACACTATTGCAGTTTTAATGGGGATCTTTATTTTTTTTGGTTATAATTATAGCCCATTTTCATCATGGATAATGTCTGCTTTTAATGGTAGAAGGTTTTTTTTTAAATCGGTCCAGTAGCTTCTTAGCCTATATGATACAAACAAACAATCAAATCTTTCCTCTTTATTATTAGTACAAACAAATGCATTGAAATCACGGCCACACACTGAGAATTACACATTGACAGATAATCAAATAAATATATTAATAATATATTTATTTATTGCTCTTTACAGAAACTGTTTCTTAAATTAAGTACACTTTTGTTAATATTTTAAATTTAAGAATTAAAACCAGCTTTTGTGAGAGTCTGGCACCTATGTTAAGTACACTTGAATCACATATCACCAGACCCCCACCAAGCCAGTCGGTACTTATATTGACACTCTTTAATATCTAAATAATAAAAGGAGAGTTTTGGCGCCATCGAGAGAAAAGATGGTCGAAGTTTTGAAGTTGTACTTCTTTTGGCGCGTTAGGAAAAAAATATGAGCGTAAATTTTTACGATGCGCGCGCACACCGACACGAAAAACCGACATGATGAAGTTAGCTATGAAGTAAGCTATCTATAACATTTTAGTTTTTAAAAAGATTTTTATCTAATTACGCCGAAGAAGTATAACTTCTAACGCGTGTACATAAGTACACACACACTTTTTTTTCATAATTATTGAATTTCGTGTTAATATTTAGTGAAATTAGTCAATTTTGGTGGCATTTTATACAATTTTGTTCAGTGAAAGTGCACAAATGAAATAATATGAAGAAATTAGCGTATCGTATATTTCCTTGTTGCCGCCAAATCTCATTACATGAGCTTGTGTAAAAAGGCCACCGCTTTGACATGTCTTACTGACGACTTATGACTGATGACTAATTATAATTGATATAAAATTTGATGCAAATTTCTACTTGACTGATGGCAAAATACTAACGAGATTGCTAAAGAAAGAAAGAAAAAAATATTAAAAGTAAAACGAATTTAATTAAGATTATAAACTAGACATTTATATGCTTCAGTGTGCGCGCGCGCGTGTGTGTGTATGTGATGGATTGAATGGATCGGTAATACGTGCAGATTTTCGATAGGTCGTTAATATTTTTTTTTATGATATTGGAAGGCAAACAAGCAGACAGGTTTCCTGAAGGTAAGAAATTCACGCCGCCTAGAGACACCAAAGGTGGTAATGGTGCGTTGCCAACCTGAGGCAGGGATATTAGGCCTCGAGCAAAAGTAAGTCTACCAGTTACTTTAACCACCAAACAGGAACACTTCATAACGTTGTGGCAGCAGGAATAGATAAGGCGGTGGTACCAATCCGGGTGAGTCGCTGCGAAACTCTACCACCTAATCAGATGTCACTGTGTTAGTGAGGGTAAGCATGTGCTCGCCTTTTACGAGCTGCCTGGAAGGCAGATGGTCTATTCTGCAAAGTAGCCCCGACCAACACGAGGGAAACATTAAATAAAACAAACCTTTAATATTCTACAAAATCGTCGACAAAAACGAAAAAAGCCTTCCAACGTCAATTTATCATTTGTAATTCCGCAAAATCTCACAAATCATGGTATGAGGTCGGTATGATGATAAAAATTCGCAAATTATAACGCTTTATATCTCTGTTATCACGAACGCTGTCACCTAGCCAACATATTAAACTCCCTTCGAGATGATAAATGTATGTTGAGGTCGTTGTAACATACGTATCGGCCTGATGCCGATCCTAGAGATTGGCGATGATTGGCACTTGGCATTTAGGCAGTTATCCGATTAGGCCGTTAGGCGGTCAACCGCAACGTATCAGCGATTTATCATTTTTTATTAGTTACCTGTTTTTGCACATTTTCAATTTTTAGGGTTCCGCACCTCGAATGAAAAAAACGAGATAGGATAACTTTGTTGTTCGTTTGTCAAAACCCTTGTTTCCCTTTGTATCAAACTAGCTGAACCGGCGAACTTCGTTCCACACGTTCAGTTTGTATGGGAAAAATTAAAATGTCTTTTTTCCTAGTTTCCCCGTTGTTGTACGGGAAAAAATGTACCCTATGTCCTTGACCAGGTTCGAAGCTACCTCTCCATCAATTTTCAGCCTAATTGCTTTAACTATGTAACACGACTTTCTTTTATGTATTATATAGATGATTCATCTTTCATAATTATGTATTCGTCGAGTTTTGTTGGTTTTAAGATGTAGTCTGCTATTCGGGGTCGGGGTCAAATCCAAGAAATCAAAATCCATAAAAATTGGTTCATCTCGAGTTATAAGTGTTGTAACAAACGCGTCCTTGTTTTACATATATAGATACTCAGATCTGCTGTCTTTCGAGGATAGGATAGGATAGGGTAGACTTGAAAAAAATCGTTTTGTTTGTGCGGATCATCACATAACACCGCCAGGGACATACATCAACACACCTACTCTTAAAATTTGCATAATTCTGTGCGTATTTTTTTTTTCTTTATGTTATAGGTAGGCAAACAAACAGACGGATTTCCTGATGGTAAGAAATTCACGCCGCCTAGAGACACCGAAGGTGGTAATGGTGCGTCTCCAACCTGAGGTCGGGATGTTAGGCCTCGAGCAAAATTAAGTTTACCGGGTACCTTACCCTCCGAACCGGAACACGTCTAGACGTTATGGCGGCAGGAATAGGTAAGGCGGTGGTACCAATCCGAGCGAGTCGCTACCAAACTCTACCACCTAGTCGGATGTCACGGTGTTAGTGATATTAAGCCTATGCTCGCCTTTTTACGAGCTGCCTGGCAAGGAAGGCAAATGGTCTATTCTACAAGCGAGTCCGGACCAACACGTATCCCGACGTTATTGTATGGAAGCAAGAGTTGGGTATATCGGAAAAAACATGAAAGTAGGCTTAATGCGGTCGAAACGAGAGAGCTACGGAAAATCCGTGGTGTAACGCTCGCTGATCGCATTCGTAACAGTGAGATCCGAGAAAGAGTGGAATTGAAAGAAAGTGTCAGTGGTAAAATGTGAAAAGGCATGCTTCGCTGGTTCGGTCATGTGGAAAGAATGACAGATAAAAGATTGACAAAGCAGATATACAATGCAAATGTGGATGGGTGTAGGTACCCGGGGAGACCAAGGTTGACATTCCGAGATCAGATCAATCGGATATTATCCAAGGGTGGTGTCAAGAGTCTCCGAAACTGGTGTGTTTGTATGAAAAGGGTAATGAATGGGAAGAAGCTAGACAGGTTTGTCAGGATCGTGAGGTCTGGCACTCGATACTCTCTGCCTAGCCTGTAAGGGACTGGACGTGTAGAGTATGTATGTATGTATTCTTAAAATGCTAAGTATGTCCTATTACATGATAAATACGTTCAGGCTGATATAACATGCATACCGGTCTCACGCTGATCCTAATAAACGATTAACGGTGATTGGCATTTCGCTGTTGGGCCACACACATTGAAATATAGTCTATAGAGACGGAATAAGTTACCAAACCCGCAAAAAATTATCCTTACAGCAATACAAAAATGATTTACGGCCAATAACTTATCTAAGATAAGAGATAGTGCTATTTTAAATCAGTTGCCAAGTAACCACTGTTGTTTTTCAACAATTAAAAAAATGTCAGCAACTAAACTGGTTAGGCTATCTCTATTTGTAGATAGGTTGTTAATATTTACTTACACAAGGTCAATACAGTAACATAAATATGACTAGACTAGCAAAACTCAAAATTATTAGGTAAGCGCGGTAATTTTTTTTGTAATAATTTGATAATTATTTTTTCGGAACATGACAAATGATTTCGAAACGTTCCTACATACATTTTATCCGCAACCTATTAGTAGTTTTTGACTCATAATTAACTAGCTTTTGCCTAGGCATTGCCCAAGTGGTTAATGGTTCCACAGGAACATTTTTTGGAATGAAATTTATCTTATGTGTTAATCCAAGTTACAATCTATGTGTGTTTCAACAGTTTTTGCGTGACAAACAAAGAAACATACAAACTTTCGCATTTATAATATAAATAGGATAGGATAGGATAATGTAATAATTAAACGATATGCACATAATATAATGTCAAATCATTTATGGTAGGTGATTATGGTATTCATAATGGGGATAAAATATATATAAAAAAATAGGTACCAACATTTATTTCCATAATCAAACTAGCTGACCCGGCAGACCTTGTTTTGCTATTTTTTTTTATGTGATTTTATTGAAAAAATTGGGGTGAGTCGCCATTATTACTTAGGGGTATCAAAAATAGACATTGGCCGATTTTCAAACATACTAAAGATTCGAGAATTTTAAATATAAGATAGGATTAAAAGAGTCTGAGTTTCTCTTCGCTTAAGGCTTTTCCAATGGTATTTTCGTACTTGTCTCGAGGCGTACAAGTACCACTGGCATGATTTATGTGAATAAGGTATTTTGTTTGAAATCTAATTAATTCAATGTATTTTAATACAATGTTTATATAAACGTTTCATTCATATCTCGACAAACAAAAAATTACTTTTGAGACACTATTTATGAAAAGAGACAATATTTTTTTGGCATGTTTGGTGTATTGTACAAATGAAAACATTTTTTGTGATTTAAAAAAAAAAAAAACATTAACATAATTTTGAAGCAACATATTTTCGTCTCTCGCTGACGAATGCTCTAACTATTTGAGCTTCTAAGGATTGAAATCATGTGGTGAAATCTTTTATTCCTTTCTTATCAATTCCGTCGATAGTTATGCTCCATAGAGACACAGTTTTATCCAATGCTATTAATGTAGTTAGCTCAAATGGTCACGAAAGGTGCAAGTTGAAATCTTGCCTTAGGTGATTTTTTTTATTATTTTAAAAATTGTAAAAATTATCTAAAACATTTGACAAGTGATAAATTTAAATCATTTTTATTTGGTAAATTAAAGTGGTAAATTACACACATCAGAGGTCTGGCTACAATGGCGGAAAAGAGTAACATTTGCGTGGAGTTTAATTTGGTTCGAGTATGTCTACTTCCTATAGAGGTCTGTGGCTTACACTGGCTTATTCACCTAGCGCAATGTTAGTTACCCGCCTATTTTTTGCGTAGATCGAGTGAATCATAATCATTTTTCACACGTGTCATGTTTTATGAGTGTGTTACCTGTTTTCGCACTTTTCTATTTTTTCTCAGCACAATACGGTTGTGTTTGCTCGTTTGTCATACTACACGTGTTATATTATTTACGAGGTGAGTGTAAGGCACATTTATCACGCAATCTTTTTTACTCTATTGTAATTTATGTTGTCAATTTATATCCACAATATTATGTGAAATTCTGTCTGTTTTACGGCTAAACCACTTAGCTGATTTAAGTGAAAATTTGTTGGTACATAACTAAAGAACTTACTTTAAATATGGGCTACTTATTTTTCTAAAATCAACCTCCTAAGGACTATAATATAAGGACTATAAGGGGATTTAAGTGTGTTTGAAGATCAGAACTATTAAACGCTGATGAAAACGGAAAAACAGCTAGTAACATTATAAATCCGAAGTCTGTTACTCTTTCACATAACACACAACATTATAGTAGTCAAAATAGTCATGAAGATGATACCCAGGCCAGTCAAGCATATAAAAAAATCATCACAAGACTATCCAATTGGTCACAGACCACAGTAGCTAAAAAGTATCTTCACGCCCATATCCTCGAAAGGGTAGGCAGAGGTACAACCAGGGCGCCCACGACTAGCCGAAGAAACTAAGTCCCACAATGTGATAGGAGGCAAGCCTATCGCCAACCGGACAACGTTATATTTATTAGAAAATTGAAAATACACATTTAATATTTTTTTTATTTCACGACCGGGGCATCGAACCCAGGATCTCAAGAAGTCAAGTCCGACGCCGGACCGCTACACCACAGAGGCGATCATAGTACCTACGTGTTCTAGTACCCACGCTCGCCTCCTTTGAACTGCTTGATAGGAAAGCAGGTGGCCTATATTCTTTCAAGGAACCAAAAACTCGGAGTAAACAAGATCAAAATGAAAAATACTACGCCAGACTCTTTCCCATCAATCACTTTCACGCGTGCACAGAGGAAAATGAAAAAATGGAATCCTTAAAATAGGCATAAAAAAGATATTAGGGGATAATGTGAAAAAAGTTGTGATAGATAATGATATAATGTGTTCAATTATAAAGGAAATGAGATCTTATTCAAATGATCTAGGTTTAGGTCTGTCTTACTTTAAACATATTTAGACGCCAGTTTAGCTAAACACTGTTTAAAATTTCATCCAACCAATGACGTGCTAAATGTAGATAAACGTCAGCAAGTTATTGTCTGGGAATCCAATTTTAAACACTGTTTAGCTAAACGTGTGTTCAAGGAGGGTTTATTTTAGGGTTCTAAGACGGAAGTTGCGTAAAACATACTATACCACGGAAGGGACTTGAAGTGAAGACATGTATCAAAAATACAAGTTTTTAGGCGTTGGGATATAAAAATACCATTGGATATCAAGAGACCTAGTAAAGATTTATTTCAATAACTTACGAAAAAAGGGGTGTTATAAGAGTACCTACTGTGCAGCAACTTGCCCGGGTAGCGATCCACTGCCTTGCTTATCCCTGCCACCATAATGACTCTGTCGTGTTCTGGTTCAGAGGGTAAGGTAGCCGGTAGACTTGCACAATAGGCTTAACATCCCGGCCACAGGACAGAGACGATTTCAATTGTTTTAACTGGGCCAAGGATATTTATTTATTATTTCGTCACTTTTCTATATTTCTCTCTATTTTCAAAGGCCAGTTCTTTGTCATTTTGAGACGCTATTTTTTTGATCTGTTGCAAAAGGCTACGCCTCCAGATACAAAGGTAATGGCTTATATCAAAGAAAGTAATAGGTTGTTGATGACGTTGAAACACATTATATCATATTTATTGACTGTTGGTAACGACTTTTACATCCCTATTTTCCTTAAATTTGGGGACAACAATCATATTTTGAATAAGGCTTAACAAGGTATTGTTCAGATCAGTAGGGCTACTGTTGAATCTCGATTCCATGCAATTAGGAAATTTGAGTCGGATATGTCATTTTAGTTATCTACTCTTGAAAACAATGCTATTGAATCATCAACGTTTAGCTAACATTCTCTAAATATGTAAAAATAAATCCTATCACGCCTAAACGGAAGGACTAATTTTGCTAAATCTTTTTTAAATCTTTTTGAGGTAATCCACTTTGAGTAACCAGTTTTTCGGCACTTGCACATTCGGCACCTAGCCTAGTCTAGTCCACTTTCAGCACCTACAGTACAGGAGGCTATTGCTGGCCGCTAATGTTTGTTCGACAAGATGATGTTAAATGAAACATAATATCGATAAAAGTCACTTGAATGTATATTAATTTGAAAATATACTTTTGTAAACACAAAATATATCAATGCGATATACTTGAAGTTAAAAAAAACAATAAACATCTCTGTAAAAAAGTTTGTAATAAAACTTTTTTATTTTTTACTAACCACCTTTGTTGCGTAATCAGTTTTGCTGAAATATAGTATAGTAAAGTACCTATTAGATTATGCGCAAGGAAGAAAGCTTAGTTATTAAAATTTAACGAAGACTGATTTTGCAAGATATGTGATATGTGAAAAAAAGGTTTACAATGTATAATACGTTAGATTTAAATAAGGCTGATTGTGCAATAAAGGTATTTTTCTGTATATAATAGTTATATATTTAATAAATATAAAAAGAGTTACAATTAGGTAAGATTTCACCAAAACTGGTTACGCAACAAAGGTGGTTAATAAAAAGTATTTTGTGTTTACAAAAGCACATTTTTAAATTAATATACATTCAAGTGACTTTTATCGATATATTACATTTAATATCATCTTGTCGAACAAACATTAGCGGCCAGCAATAGCCTCCTGTACTGTAGGTGCTGAAAGTGGACTAGGCTAGGTGCCGAATGTGCAGGTGCCGAAAAACTGGGTGCTCAAAGTAGATTACCTCATCTTTTTGTGTTGTGCTGGTTATTGTTAGAAGGTTCTTAGAAGAAAAACTGGGAATGCTGTAGAGAAAATGGGAAAAACAACACTTATTTTATTTTCACATCAACTGTAATAGCTATTAATCTTAATATATATAAATCTCGTGTCACAATGTTTGTCCTCAATGGACTCCTAAACCACTTAACCGATTTTAATCAAATTTACACACCGTGTGCAGTTTGGTCTAACTTGAAAGATAGCTTACATCTAAATTTTTCGCGAGCAAAGCCGCGGGTAACAGCTAGTAATAAATTAAAATGCCAGATTCGTTGATTTTTTTGGAACTAGAAAAAATTTTAAAATATCTTATTAAGATACTCTTAAATTGATTCCCCGATTCCAATTTACAATTAGCATGAAATCGAGATTCAAGTGTAACCCTACAGGAAAGCTTGACACCACCGCCTTTACTATATCTAGGTTTATAAAGTACTATAAAGTAGTATTCCCCATTTCAGTTCGGGCTGTTAGGACAGCCACTGAATATACACATCGAGTCGCTGTCTTTTAACTACCTCTTGAGAAGACAAACCTAAATGGCATAAAAAACAATCAAATGACTACTCCGAAAAAGTAATGCACAATCAGATAAAAAATACATGTATCTAAAAATTTTATCTTTTATTACCTTGGTAATCGCATTACGCGTAATACTGAGAAAAATTTTGGTAATTCTTTTCTTTGATGTTCTTATTACTATCAGGGCACAAAACTTGGTGTGTGTAATTATGTACGCGCGTGAGAAGTTATACTTGAAAAAGCAAAAAAGAATCTGTAACGAAAAATATATAAATTGCACTTTTATATAACTAAAACACGTGTGTGAATGTAGAAGCATGTTTCTAAAACCGGCAAATTCATGATGTTACTTTTGTGTAAGTGCATCTAAAAAATTCTGTGACCTTTGTGTGACGGATTTTAAAAGTTTCGGTCTCATATTTTCTTCATAACGTGCCTAAAGAAATAGGTATAACTTCAAAAATGTGAGTTTAGCGGAACACTAGAAGATATGTTGTTTCAATATCTGTACATTAATACGTGATGCCAAAACTTTTACGAAAATTGTGCGGACGCAGGAGCATAAAATTTGGCACACTTATACCTAGATTATGTGTAGGAGAAGTGCAGAACGCTAATATTTTTCAATATTAATGCATATGAAGTACACTAAATCAATTAATAAAACACTACCCACACTACCATGCATTTGTCACACACAAACAAATATATTGATAACCAGTTTGGCGCAACTTTCATATAAAAAAATAAAAAATAAGTTTGCTATGTTTTTATTCGCCCAAATCATATGTCACTAGTTGCCTTATATCTGAATGCCTTTGAACTTACTTTCAAATTATACGGGTTATAATTTGTCAAGTAAACTTTGTACAAATTCGGGTTTGCAATGTATCTATGGAAGTCTCGCCTCTTATTACGTAGTATTTATATACTCTTTGTTGATAACTATAAAAGATGGCGCACTAAAAAGTTTGAAAACAAAGTAGTTAGTCTTGAGAAATGAAGATGGCATTCTTATCAACAAGATATTAAAACTTATTATTGTCGAATTTCGACCAACGGGCGACCACAAGTTCGTAGTTAACAGAACAAGATCTGTCGGCACATTCAGTATATTACCGTTTTTTGTCGGTGGAAAAGAAAATACTTTACATATTAAGATTAATATGTTAAGTTTAAAACTTCTGAGGGCATATACGAAGTTGTTATATTAATAAATTAGTTGTCATTACGTTGAGAGTGAAAGATGCAAAGGATTTATGATTTACAGCTTAGAAGTGAAACTTGAAGGAAGTCACAAATAGAAGGAAATTAATGACGCCTTTTTATATAACCAAGAGCAGTAAAACTTTAAAAACCGACTCCAACTATTCATTAGGTATCATGTCGTGATTTTTTTATGACATTGAAAGGCAAACAAGCAAACGGATTTCCTGGTGGTAAGAAATTCTCGGCGCCTAGAGACACCAAAGGTGGTAATGAAGCGTTGCCAACCTGAAACCGGGTTAGGCCGCGAGCAAAAGTAAGTTTACCGGCTACCTTACCCTCCGAAACGGAACACGTCAACAGCAAGCACTGACGTTAGGGTCACCTAGTCAGATGTCACGGTGTTAGTGACGTTAAGCTTATGCTCGCCTTTTACGTGCTGCCTGGCAGGAAGGCAGATGGTTTATTCTACAAAGAAGCCTGGACCCAAACGGGTGAAATTTGATAATTTTGGGGGGTGATTTGAAAATAAGTGTTTTTGAATGTTAGCTAATTATTCCGAGATGAAAACAGGTAGTTTTGAGTTATACTTATTGCATACATTTTTATTCATCTTTCAAAACTCCAGCTTTTCAAAAAGCAGAGTCGGAATTGGCAAAGTTATCACGTAACCGTAATTGGCAAAGTAAACGTAACGTAACAAAACATACAGTCGGATTGATAACTTCTTCTCTTTTCGAGTCGGTTAAAAATGTAAAAAAGCAGGTTTAATTATTGTTTTTGAAACATCCCCGTGTAGGTCCGGGCTTCTTTGCAGAATAGACCATCTGCCTTCCTGCCAGGCAGCTCGTAAAAGGCGAGAATAAGCTTACCGTCACTACTACCGTGATATCTGACTAGGTAGTAAAGTTTCGCAGCGACTCACCCAGATTGGTACCAACGCCTTACCTATTCCTGCCGCCATAACGTCATGACGTGTTCCGGTTTGGAGGGTAAGGTAGCCGGTAAACTTCCTTTTGCTCGAGGCCTAACATCCCAGCCTCAGGTTGGCAACGCACCATTACCATCTTTGGTGTCTCTAGGCGGCGAGAATTTCTTACCATCAGAAATTTGCTTTCCAATATAAAAAAAAATCTTCAAGCACAGATACTCCTTTACGTCTAAAATATGTACGTATGAATGCCCGTAGTATAAATTTCAATCTCCAACCACAAGGTTGCATATTTATAATTCAGATCACGAAAAATATCCCCATTTTTCTTCAAAGGAGGTTTATTTTCAGAATTCTTAAGATCCCGTTGTACATTTAAATATAATACCGAATATAAAAATAGGGTCAGTTTTAGAACCTTTGAGGTTAGTTTTAGAAATGGCTACATCGGGATACTAAAAAAAGTATTTTCACACCCATATCAACGAAGAGGTACGCATAAGTACAACCAGGAAACTCACGACTAGCCGAAGACACTTAGTCCCAGAATGTGATAGGTGGCAAGCCTATCGACAACCGGGCACATTTCCAATCCCAGGCAACGTGGTTTTTATAAGAAAATTGAATATCCATATGTTCTATTTTTTTTTGTTGCCCTCACAAAGCCAAGTCCGACGCCGGACCGCTAGACCACAGAGGTGACAGAGGATACTGAAAATGATAACAAATAACAATTTATGAGGATGGAGATTGAAATAAATTAGAATTAGACGCGTTTTGTATAAAATGAACGATTGACGCCTAATGCTTTGTGTAACGCTTCTGAGTTCTCGGGTTCGATCCTCGGGTAGGGCAACTGAAGAATATTCAACATTGCCCGGATTTAAATATTTGATCGGTTGGCGATAGGTTTCCCACCTATCACATCGTGGAACTTGGTGTCTTCAGCCTGTCGCGGGTGCCCTGGTCGCGTAGGCGACAGAGTTCCAACCAGGAGAGTATATGGGCGTGAAGTTACATTATTTTTTATTTTGTACAAAAAACATTGTATTTATTTTAGTAGCAATTCTGTGTTGGTTCGGGCTCCTTTGCAGAAAAGACCATCTGCCTTCGTGCCAGGCATCTTACCGTAATTAGCACTGTGACGTCTGACTAGATACTTTCGATCCGAGCGAGTCCTTACCTATAACCTGCCGCCATAACGTCAGTGTCGTTGATATGTTCCGGTTTGGAGGATAAAGTAGTCAGTAAACTTGCTTTTGCTCGAGGCCTAACATTCCGGCCTCAGTTTGGGAATGCACCATTACCACCTTTGGTGGTAATTTCAATCAAATTTATCCACCAGTGCAGTTGGCAGTTTGACCTAACTTGATAGATAGGATAGCCTACATATCAATTTATCACGGGGAAGCCGCGGGTAACAGCTAGTCCTATTAATGTTATAAATGCGAAAGTTTGTGTGTTTGTTTGTTAATCCGCCACACAAAAGCTGCTGAACCGATTGTCATGAAATTTGGCACACCCATAGATGGTAACTTGGATAAAGTTAAAGGACAAAGACAAAGGATAGTCTTTATCCCGAAAAAATGCTCCTGTGTGACTATTAACCACGCGGGTAACGCCGAGGGCAACAGTTAGTCTGTTATTATGGATTTCCGCAAAGTAACGCCTGATTCAAAAATATATCCTAGATGAGTATATGCCGCCCAATTTATGAAGGCAGTTTCCGGATTTCGGATTTTTAAGGAAGGGTAGGCTTACATATGAAAGAAGATGTTTTTTATAATCAGACAATCCATCTATTTCACTTTTTGTATTACAAAAGTCTGTCTTGAGTTTTTTTATGATAATGGAAGGCAAACAAGAAGACGGATTTCCTGATGGTAAGAAACTCACCGCGCCGCCTAGAGACATCAAAGGTGGTAATGGTGCGTTGCCAACCTGAGGCCGGGATGTTAGGTCTCGAGCAAAAGTAAATTTACCGGCTACCTTACCCTCAAACCGGAAGCATTGCATTCTACGGCAAGCATTGGACGTTATGGCGGCAGGAATAGGTAGGGCGGTGGTACCAATCCGGACCAGTCGCTGCGAAACTCTACCACCTAGTAGTATGTCACGGTGTTAGTGACGGTAAGCTTATGCTCGCCTTTTACGAGCTGCCTGGCGGAAAGGCAGATGGTCAATTCTGCAAAGGAGCCCGGACCAACACGGGGAACAATAGTTATATAAGATATTAAAATAGGGATTAAGATAGGGAAAATTGCAGAAACCGACTCTAACTGTTCCAATGGCTGCCGCGTCGTGATTTGAT
>NJDC01010342.1:7654-32147 GCA_002245475.1 Calephelis virginiensis | reverse complement strand
TTTCCGCAAAGTAACGCCTGATTCAAAAATATATCCTAGATGAGTATATGCCGCCCAATTTATGAAGGCAGTTTCCGGATTTCGGATTTTTAAGGAAGGGTAGGCTTACAAATGAAAGAAGATGTTTTTTATAATCAGACAATCCATCTATTTCACTTTTTGTATTACAAAAGTCTGTCTTGAGTTTTTTTATGGCAATGGAAGCCAAACAAGAAGACGGATTTCCTGATGGTAAGAAACTCACCGCGCCGCCTAGAGACATCAAAGGTGGTAATGGTGCGTTGCCAACCTGAGGCCGGGATGTTAAGTCTCGAGCAAAAGTAAATTTACCGGCTACCTTACCCTCAAACCGGAAGCATTGCATTCTACGGCAAGCATTGGACGTTATGGCGACAGGAATAGGTAGGGCGGTGGTACCAATCCAGACCAGTCGCTGCGAAACTCTACCACCTAGTAGTATGTCACGGTCTTAGTGACGGTAAGCTTATGCTCGCCTTTTACGAGCTGCCTGGCGGAAAGGCAGATGGTCTATTCTGCAAAGGAGCCTGGACCAACACGGGGAAAAATAGTTATATAAGATATTAAAATAGGGATTAAGATAGGGAAAATTGCAGAAACCGACTCTAACAGTTCCAATGGCTGCCGCGTCGTGATTTGATAGTTCTTTTTTCAAAAAATAGCAAATGCTCCCGATATAGTTTTATCAACTAAGCAATTCTCAAGTTACACTTAATAACGCATAAGAATTTCATTTATCTTCACGACCCCATCATTAATGACTATCCTATCCTACTAATATCATAAATGTGAAAGTTTGTAAGGATGTGTGTATGTTTGTTACTCTTTCACGCTCGAATGGCTGAACGGGTTTGTCTAGAATTTGGAACACAGATAGATTGTGACCTGGATTAATATATAGGCTACTTTTAATCCCGATCGCACAACGGGTTCCTGCGAAAACGCGGGTGAAGTCGCAGGTAACAGCTGGTTAAGTATAACTCAAAAACCGCTAATCGAATCATGATAAAACTAATTTGGGACCACTTCGGAACCATGAACTATCTTTCTAAAAAAGAACTATTTCAATCAGTTGGCTATAGACGGAGTGATCGCGTTACAAACATACAAATAAAACATGCAATCTACTTCTACCTTTTTTACAGTCGGCTTTAACTCTGAGGTCAGCTACCACATTTCTATATTAAATTTAATCATAGGTTAAAAAATAAAATTTAAGGTAACCCTGTGTCAGAATCTAAGTCTGTGACATTATGGCCTTCATTACAGTGCGGTCAACTTATCTGGTCGGTAAACAACGTCGCTAGTGTTATATCTATGGTTTATGACTGAGAATTTTATTCCTAAGGCTAGCCACATACGTCCAGAATTTTGTTTAAATCCTTTTAAAAATTCAAACGCAACAAAACCTTAATTTTTTTTATTACTTGTACGGCATACTCACGATATACTTATTTTATTTTATTTGTCAATATTTCGGTCTACTTGCATAGACTGTGTAGCGAGACCGACAAATAAAATACATCGTGTGTATCCCGTATATATAATTTAGAAAAAAGATAATAATACGCGACGATTTAAAAAACCATTTAAATCTATGGATCTACCCCAAAAGCTAGTCATTTTTTCCGTACGAAATTTGGGTGGATTTGTCTGTGGCGCCATTTTGTTTCTAAATTTCGAGGATTTCCGAATGTATGTTGCGGGCCTAAAATGGTGACAGTTGATGCGAGAATTTTATTTACCATGCACGTATTTCAGAAAATAACAGCGGAATGATATTTTACGAAATAAGGAATAAGTTCCGAGTTTGACTACTGATCAACTATGTTGGTTGCACTACACACTGTAATACGGACTAAAATGCTGTCGATTTTGACATACATGACTTAAACTTATTTGAGATGTACAGTACTACTATTTAAATTATGCGCTTCGGATTTACACTTTATATATATATTTTTAAATTGGCTGACCTAATATAAATTTAAGCGAAATGATTAATTATGTGTAATAACTACTCTATATAGATATCTTTAAAATACATTCGGACTTCCGAAGCTTGACGAATATAGCCGCAGCGCATGTACGCACTATTGTATGTATGTTTTCCTCTTTTTCAAGCGAAGTGAAAATAAAAGAGATGGAAAATATCAGACGTGTTAAATTAGTAAACAATAGGCATTGAAATGTTGCAACCTGACGGCACTAAGCGTGTTTCTGATTCTTTTCTTCTATCTTTTAGTAACCTTAAAAAAGATAGCAATTACTTAAAAGCCTTGGAGTACTTTAGTCTATTGCTATTAATAAGACGGTAAAACTTAAAGCATTTGACCGCCTTGTTGGTCGAAGTGCTAACGGACACGCCCAACTCCCCAATCAACTGCGGCGCAGGTTCGATTCTCGACTAGGACAGACATTTGTGTCATGAACATTTAGATGTCTGCATTTCTGGGTCTGGTTGTTTATTGATTTTATTTCTGATTTATATTCATGTATATCTTTATACTTTATATATACAGTATATATTTTAAACCGTATATCTTTGGCTAACATAACATCAGCGTATAATTGCTTATTTTAGAGTGAGATTAAATTTGTGTAATTAATTTATTTATTATTTAAACTTTTGCGGAATGTATTTGACTTTAAAAACCTAAATTATCCATATCAGTTAATGAGATAGCATCTGTGGTGTGATGCTAACTGTCCAGACCGCAGACATTCAGAACTTATTATTTGACACGCAACTTTCTCTTGGACTCAATCCAATTTGAAAACCCGAAAGAAGGTTGCACTTGTTTATTGTTTCTACAAAGAGCAACTGTCGCGTTTATGTTTTTGTTTATTCTTCGCATGATAAAACAAAACAATAGAGATTATTTTGTCACATGTCTGGAAAAATCTAGACTAGGTATGCGATGATCCAACGCCTCAATTAAGAGTGATGGCTTTTGATGTAAGCTGGTCCGAAGGGTAGGATAAATGGGTAAGAAACTTCACTACAGACATTTAACATTCATCTATGGTTTTTGCTTATTTTTTATGTCTCCAAGTACGTATTTTGAGGCCAACCTACTATACTTATGTACTATACCGTAATTAATTCAAGGAAACATAATACAAAAAAAAATCTTCATCCCATATCCCTGTAGGGATAGGGAAAGACACAACCAGGGCTCTCTACAACTAGCCGAAGACACTAAATGTTACAATGTAATAGGAGGCAAGTTCATCGCAAACCGAGCACATATCCAATCCCGACCAAAATATTTTTATTATTAGAAAATTTTCTTTTTGTTGCCGACCCGGCAATCGAACCTAATGCAGTCAAGTCCAACATCTGGACCACAGAGGCGATAAACATACGAGTAAATCGTAATACATTTATGTATAAAAATGTACAGTACTACCATTTAAATTATGCGCTTCGGTTTTACACTTTTTACTCTTTTTACATTTATACTTTTATTTTTATATTAGCTGACTCAATCTAAATTTAAGCGAAATGATTAATTATATAATAACAACTCTATATAGATATCTTTAAAATACGTTCGGAGTGCCGAAGCTTGACTAATATAGCCGAAGCGCATAATTTAAACAGCACTACTGTAATAAGGTTACATTGATCAAAGTACCTGCTTGCATTCGTGTCTCCGGTCCAAACCGTCGGACGATCTCTACTGCTAACACAGCGGCCGCTTGATGTAAGCCATGCGCTAACATTTGAGCTATGGTAGCAGCTGCTGCAACACCCCACCCCCATCCGCCTTCTGGATAGTAGTGGCGAGTGAGTGTCAGCAGCTGCCGAGGGTCGAGCTTCGCTTGTCGTGCGGGTGCTCCGCCACTTGCCTCGAGGACCAATGGCAGGGATCGGGTGCGTAGCAGCGGCGCGCCGCCTGACGACCATGACTCTTCCATCAAACCCCTCGCGCATCGTGCGCAGTCTTCATCACTTCTCACACACTATCCATGTTCTTCACCAGGTTAACTAGTGTCTATTTCACATACGTTGCAAGCTACAAGAATGGCTCACCGTTTACATTCGTGTTTGGGGAGGAAAAGCTTGAATTTTTTTTTATAGTAAACTAGATGTTGCCCGCGTGGTTAACGATCCCACAGGAACATTTTCGAATAAAAACTATACTATGTGTGAAGTAAAGTTATCCTCTATGTGTGTGCAAAATTTCTCAAAAATGGGTTCAGCAGTTTTTGCGTGAAAGAGTAACAAACAGACATACAAACTTTGGCATTTATAATAAAACCCAGGAAGACGCTAAAACAAGTCCGACGCCCGCCGGATCGCTAGTTCACAGCGGCGATTGAGTAACTTATTCTTGTCATCATAACGACAATGCCAAGTTCCAGTTCGGAAAGTAGGTAGGTAGGTAGTCTGTAGATTTGCAATTGATCTAACACTCCGGCTATAGGACAGCAACGCACCTTCAACATCAATGGTGTCTTTAGGTAACGATTGTCCCTTACCATCAGGAGAGCCTTGTTCGCTAATGAAAAAAATGTTTATCCTACTAGAGTAACAAACATCCATATAAACAAACACGCAAACTTTTTTTAATGATATTACTAATATCATAAATGCGAAAGTTTGTAAGTATAAATTTACAGATGTTTGTTACTCTTTCACCCTCGACTGAACAGATTTGTCTGGAATTTGGAACACAGATAGATTATGACCTGGATTAATATATAGGCAACTTTTAATCCTAATTGCACAACGGGTTTTTGTGAAAACGCAGGCGAATCCGCAGGCAACAGCTAGTGACAATATACAGTTTGTCAAAGCAATCTCTAGATTTAAGTTAAAGATTTTTTCAGAAATTCATCCTTGAAACTAATTCTGACGTATTGATTTGATAAGTACTTTACTTATAAGTAGTAGTTTGTCTGAGATATAAGAAAAGTTTCAAAGAGTTCGTCTAGATTTAGAATTTTGTGAAGTTTTTCACATATTCTTTCATATAAAAATCGCTTCTGTGGTCTAACGGTCCGGCGTTGGACATGACTTCTTGAGGTCCAGGGTTAGATCCCCGGGTCTGGCAACAAAAAAATTTAGATAATGCATATTTTCAATTTTCTTATAAAAGAAACGTAGCCCGGGATTGGGTATGTGCCCGGTTGGCGATAGACTTGCCACCTATCACATTATGGGACTTAGTGTCTTCGGCTAGTCGTGGGTGCCTTGGTTGTGCCTCTGCCTACCCCTTCCGGGATATGGGCTTGAAGATACTTACTTACTTAATCGCTGTTCGTTAGTCTCGCTGAAACTCGAGAACAGCTAGACCGATTTGGCTAACTTTGGTTTTGAATTATTTGTGGCATTCCAGGAAGGGTTAAAAGATAAGAAAAAAGTAAAAACAACGAGGGCATAAGGAAAAACAACAATTTAAGTTTTCCTATACTAACCGAGTGGGTAGAACGAAGTTCGCCGGGACAGCTAGAAGATGATAAATTCTAGAGAAATCTCATTTTTAATTTACTGTACTGTTTTTTTTAAAATTTGTGCATAGAGCTTCTCACTAGATGAACCTATTTTTTTGACAACATAGGTTAAATAGTAAGTTTTGATCAAGTTCTTACAAATAGTTTTTAGGTTATAATTCATCATCAATTATTCAACTATGTGTAATGAAATTTTATTTCTTTTGCCTAGAAACTCACGGAGCGTTTTTTTAAAGCGCCCGCGACGGTTGCAGGTTCTGTAGAATGTAGATTTATATGCAAAAAGTAAGAGCACATTTCGACGCGTTTTACACCCGCAGCGCCCGCGGTTGTTTGCGGTTCCCGCGGCAGCGGTCTCCCGTGGTCGCTAAACATACAAACCGCGACGGGTTTGTGATCGCACAAATTAGCGGTCTCGTGTGTTCTGAAGTAAAACCGCAGTACCGCGATCGCCGCGGGCGCGTTTTAAAACCGCCCCATGAGTTCTTAGTCTTACACCTGCATGATATCCGCGATTGTATATGTCTTCTGGTTTACGGTAGTACCAATGTAAGTCTTTTATTTTTTTTATATATAATATTAAAAAAATTGAAGATATTTAAACGATAGGTTAATATTTAAAAAAAAAGTATCTTCACGCCCATATCCCCGAAGAGGTAGGCAAAGGTACAACCAAGGCACCCACGACTAGCCGAAGACACTCAGTCCCACAATGTGATAGGTGGCAAGCCTATCGCCAACCGGGCACATTTCCTATCCGGACCAACATTTTTTTAATAGAAAATTGGAAAAATCTAATTTTCTTTGTGTTGGCCAACCCGGGATTCGAACCCGGGACCTCATGCAGTCAAGTCCAACACCCGGACCGCTAGACCACAGAGGCGATTTCATCAAAGTAAATAAGTAGTAGTAAAGTTTCATACACTAAACAACTCCATTGATTACCTTAAAAGTTATTTTAAAATTCAAAATTACCGTATGAGAAATCAATGTCAATACCTACCATATCATTATGTTCTTTTTACAAACGCATGGACTTTGTTATATCATGGATGTTTTCTTTTTTGTTGTTTTTTAACACATTGAGAAACTATGAACTTTACTTTTAACGTTTTATAAGTATCTTTTAAATAGTAATTAAGGGTAAGGATGTCTTTTTTTTAAGACGACGATTTATGACTACTTTGAAATAAACTTAAGATATAATACAGGAAAATGACCAACAAGAAAAATAAATACATATAACGAAAAATGAGGCAGCATGGCCAGAAGGTCTTAGCCTATCACAAGGGACAAATTGATACAAAACCTACAGTAGTAATATGGCTTAAGGTTTTAACATACTCATTAAAATATCAGAAGCGTGAATTATTTGACAAAGGTTTTGTTTCTTAATCTTTTGTAAATTATGATTATATCTTATGCCTATCAATCATTTTTACATAACTTCCACCCCATTTGACCAGCCATATCTGACACAATGTTACTGACTTACCGAGGACATTATCCTAAAACCGCTTTCGAATAAAGCAACTAAATAAATTTTATGGAATGGAATGAGCATGAGTTTTATCTGTCATATGTAATGTGTGATACTTTCCTTATTTTATGTAAGACTAGTCTCCGCACGCGGCCTCCCTGCGACTATATTCAATTGTGATATTTTACAAACATACATACATACATACATATCTTCAAACCAAGGCGCTTAAGCGACCTCACGATCCTGACAAATTGTTAATTGATATTTTACATCAATTAATAACTTTTTAGTTTTCACGGAATCGATTTTGATGAATCATATCTTAGATTATCCGAGGGTGGTGTCAAGAGTCTCCGAAACCGGCGTGTTTGTATGAAAAGGGTTATGAATGTGAAGGAAGCAAGACAGGTTTGTCAGGATCGTGAGGTCTGGCACTCGATACTCTCTGCCTACCCCGTAAGGGACTTGGCGTGAAGATATATATGTGTATGTATATCTTAAATTTCACGTTAAAGTTCAAACTCATATTCTAAAATTAAAATATTAGTTGAGTAGTTTTTCCATAATGCATCTGCATCTAAACCAATAGATAGACAAAATAAATAAGTGCAGTAAAATTGAAAAAAAATCAACTTTAACTATTTGGTACCATATCGCGACTTTATTTTTATTTTTTTTAAGGTCACTTTCTCTGTCCCTATGTCCCTTTAGACAAAGGGTAAAGCTTAAATTTTTAAAACTGCGCAACGGATTTTGATGCGGTTTGTTTAATAGATAAAGTGATTAAAGAGAAAGGTTTATATGTGCCTATATTTTACACCCGTGCGAAGCAGGGACGGGCCGCTAGTTATGAAATATTTCTGAAAATCGTATCATGATATAATTAACATGGGACCACCTTGGAATCATGGCCTATCTTTCTAAAAAAACCATCAAAATCGGTTAGCTATTGACGGAGTAATCGCGAAACAAACACACAAAAATATGCAGTGGAATTTAGAACCTCCTCCTTTTACCAGTCGGTTAATAAACAAAAAAAATGAAATTATTGCTGCCTTCCGATCTGGTTGAACATAACTAGTAAATTTACTTACACAAAGGCATAAAAGTTTAAAGTTGACAACGAGTCAATACCTTCTTTGGTATCTATATATGACTAGTATTTCTTGTCACAATGAAATTAGTCTGTCTTATTTTTTATTGATCTGATTGCTAAGTCCCACAAAAATGGTCAAACACAACTCATGTGTGATTTTTAAATATGTAGGTACCGATTGAAGATAATATATTATTTGCACTCTGCGAATTCAACTTTTAAAATGTAATTCCATAAAACCAAATGTAGCGTAAAAACTCTGAAATCACAGCTAAAACTTTTTACTTAACCTTCACGCCCTAATCTACGAAGTGGTAGGTAGAGGTACAACCAGGATACCTACGATTAGTCAAAGGTACTAGTCTAGGTACTTAGTCCCACACTGTAATTGGAGACAAAAATGTTGCCAACCAAACACTTAATATCAAGCCCCAAAAAATGTTGTTAGGATCAGAAAATCGTTAAAATACATTTTAAGTTGCCCGACTACGGAATCGAATCTGAGACGTTTGTAAGCAACCCTAAAACCGGATACAGGACCACAAAGCTGAGGCTATCCTTTTTTCATTTCGCTTTATATCCAAAAACTCTAACTGCCTTGCTATAGAAAAAAAAGAGTGACTATTGATAATGCAAAAAATGTGGTACTAATGGTATAGAAATATAATAATTATGCTTAATTTTAGGATAAAGAAAATGGGATCTTTTTCTAGTTATCTAGGTTTACTAGGTCTGTCTTTCTACAAAAAAATATTTAAACGTCTTAGCCTTTACTATGTGTTAGTATAGATTATGTTCGATAAATTTCGTGTCGAAATCAATGACACTTTTGGTCTGAAAGTGTGTTTCTCTTTGTTACCGATAGAGGCGCAGTTCAAAGTTTCCATACAAGTAATTAACAGAGACTGTAGCGAGTATAGTAAACTTGACAAGTCGTCAACTCGTGGTAAGAACTCTGTTTAGCTAAACATGTTCTAAATTCGAAATCCAACCAAAACCATTTTCATAACGTGGCAGCGTGTCATTGGTTTAGTACCTAATTTTAGTGATTAGTAAAACATGTGTTCAAAAACTTAATTTTTTTGTAATAAGACGGTTCATGTTCGTTATATCCACTTCCAATTTTTTTCAGTTATTCCACAATCCGAGTACATTAAAATCTTTAATAGTAGGTAGTTAGGGTTAAAGTTAACCACATTTTCAAATTTTGTTCAAATTTTAGAACATCATATTATATTATAATTCTCAATAGTAAATTTGCATAAATTTAGAAATGTTTTCGCAACACAATGTGGTAGGATATGTTGGTATGAACAAATATTTTTTGTAACAACTTCTAACACATATTCAGCAAATAAATAAATTTAATTTTCATTTAAACATACTAAGTTGACTACTTATTACATTCAAATATTTGTAAATAAGAGGTCAGCGAAAACCTGGTGGTAAGAGATAACCGCGGCATATCACCATGGATAAAAAATAATAATAATAGACAACAAGAAAATTGGGTTTTTCCAATTTTCTAATGAAAAAAAAAGTTGCTCGGGATTGGATATGTGCCCGGTTGGCGATAGGCTTGCCACCTATCACATTGTGGGACTTAGTGTCTTCGGCTAGTCGTGGGTGCCCTGGTTGTGCCTCTGCCTACCACTTCGGGGATATAGGCGTGAAGATACTTTTTTTATCACCATAGATATTACAGTTTCGTCGCTATCCTGAAGGCGGGTTAGAAGTTCTACTTTTGCAAGTCTACCCTACCTTTCAGACCTACACACGACAGAGTAATTATGGTGGCAGGAATAGCTAAGGCGGTGGATTCTAAAAGAGCAACTTGCTGCTCAGAACTACCACCAGTGGTCTTGTTGATACCGATCTATATCTTAACCTGTGCTTGTCTCTTACGAGTTGCCTGGCAGATAAGCAGTTGGTCTATTCTACTCTGCGGACCTGGACCACCACGGGGAAAAATCTATTTAAAGTAGTAGCTACCTGTTGCCCTGCTTCTTCGCCTGCGTACTAAACTTATTATGGAAAAAATATAAGAACACTTGTGAATTACTTTTAACTGTTAAAAATGCGTTTCAGTTGTTGGACTTGACTGCATGAGGTCCCGGGTTCGAATCCCGGGTCGGGCAACATAAAGAATATTGGTTTTTTCCAATTTTCTAGTAAAAAAAAATGTTGCACAGGATTGGATATGTGCCCGGTTCGCGATAGGCTTGCCACCTATCACATTGTGGGACTTAGTGTCTTGGATAGTCGTGGGTGCCCTGGTTGTCCTTCTGCCTACCCCTTCGAGGATATGGCCGTGAAGATGCTTTTTTTATATTTCACGAAAAAATGTCTTGACATAGTAACAGCGAGCGAAGAAAAAGAAAGAAATCAATTTATATATACAAATGAATACGGGATAGAACAGCGAAAAGTACTGTAAGTATGGCATGAAAAGTAGCTTCTGTCTTTTTACAAGGTTTAATAGGTTGTAGGTCTATATATTAAAATTCTTTGAAATCAAATCAGCATTTTTGACGTAGAAATAGCACATGCTTCTTCTTTTTTTACTGAAAGACAAACAAGCAGATGGGCTTCCTGATGGTAAGAAATTCACGCAGTCTAGAGACACCAAAGTTGGTAATGGTGTTTTGTCAACCTTAGGCTCGAGCAAAATTAAGTTACTGGATAACTTATCCTCCGCACCGGAACACGTCAACGGTAAGCGCTGACTTTGACAGTAGGAATAGGCAAAGCGATGGTACCAATCCGGACGAGTCACTGCGAAATTTTACCACTTGGTCAGATGTCACGGTGTTAGTAACGGTAAGCCTATGCTCGCCTTATACGAGCTGCCTGGCACATGCAGGCAGACGGTCTAATCTGCAAAGGATCCCGGGACAGCACAGGAAGAGGAATACAAACATGTAGATTGGTAGAAATTATACGGTTTAAGTGTACGAAAGAAAATTCTTTAGATTTTATAAATTTTATGTAATATCTTGTATCTAATAATTTCATAAAAAAACTGAAACTTTCCTTAGTTTTATTTGTCTACAATATTCGGCTTATTAAGTTGGTAGCATCACTATTGCCAACTGTCAGAAAAAATGATATTTTCTAACTTAACACCGAAGTTACCGAATAAAGTAGGCATTTAATATGGCCGTTGCTTCGTCTAAAATATAAACACGAAGCGTTGATAGTATCAGGGTTGCCAATTTTTTCGTCACAGAAATGTCCTACTATGTCCTACTAATATTATAAATGCGAAGGTTTGTATGTTTGTTTGTTTATAACTCCTTTATGCAAAAACTGCTGTACCGATTTTCATGAAATTGGGTACATACATAGAGGGTAGCTTGGATAGTTTTTATCCCATAAAAACGTTCCTGGGGGACCATTAACCACGCGCGCAACGCCGCAGGCATCAGCTAGTTCTTCTTAAATAAATGTGAAATTAATGATAGCATAATAACCATTGAAAATTTGCTAAAAGTGATAGAACACTTATGTCAAGGCTAAAATATTTATACCACAAAAAAATAAGTTCTCATTAATTTAGTCACCTTAAGTAACTATTAATTTGACGTGATTATAATATATAAAAAATACAAGAAAAATATAACGATACCAAGTTTTCGAGATGCTAAATGTTTTCAAAAATGTTTCGACCTTAATTAAATATAATTATATATTTCAATCGCCTCTGTGGTCTAGCGGCTCAGTTGTTGGACTTGACTGCAAGAGGTGCTGGGCTCGAATCCCGGGTCGGGCAACAAAAAGAAAATTGGGTTTTCCCAATTTTCTGATAAAAAAACGTTGCTCGGGATTGGATATGTATCCGCTTGGCGATAGGCTTGCCACCTATCACATTGTGGGACTCAGTGTCTTCGGCTAGTCGTGGGTGCCCTGGTTGTGCCTCTGCCTGCCTCTTCGGGGATATGGGCGTGAAGATACTTTTTTTTATATTTCAAAATTAGCTTTCAGAATTTTAATTGTTTTCGACCCCTAATTCGCGTGGTATTGCATCACGCCTGAACGAATTAACCAATTTTGCAAATTTTTTGTTTTGTTGTGTTAGTTACTGTCATAGAAAAATAGGTAAAATTTCAGGGAAAATCTGAAAAGCTACGTTTTAATCCACACAAACTATTAGTACCTGTTAAAGTCAAGCGATACGAAGTTCGCTAGGTTGGCTAGTAAGTAATAAATAAATAAGTTTTTGCAAAAATATGAGGTTATGTTCCAGAAGCTAAGATTTCATTCTCCAATTTTCCTTGGTCTCAGGATCATGAGTTGTTACAAATAGGTTAAGGATATAATTTACATATACTTGTTTTGTTAACGTAATACTTTCTAGAAATATTATGTCAGTGATAAAATTCGTTTATATTTATACCAAAAGACTCCGTTATTTTATACAAAATAAAATCGCATTTTAACGGAGAGATAATTGAGACACGATACAGGCGCTGATAATGCATTTTTTTATTGAGCCCGCTTAATGCCAAATCATATTACAAAAACATTTTGTAAGTAATAAAAAACTATATTTCTAATATTTGACAACCCTTGTTATAACTTGTAAAGAATCTCAATATTGGGGGTTCATAAAAAGATAACATTATATTGTCTGTTAAGATACTTGGTCAGGTTAACATTTTTGCGTGGTTTTTTTATTTTTTACTCTGCCAAATCTCTTTTTTGTCATTGATATTGGACTATAGTGTATATTTTAAGGTTAGTACACAAACAATACCAACATACAGCACTAACATAACAGTAAAAACCTATTTCTGTTTATTTTAGATATAACAGTATTTCTATTAATTTCCTCGTTGGTCGAGTGGCTACCGTAAACGCCTAACTATATCGAACAACCGCGACGCTCGGGTTCGATTCCCGACGGAGGCAGGCATTTATGTGATGAACATTTATGGATAGCGCCCACTGTGACGGGGCGGAGCGTGTCGGGCCGGGGCGCACTGCATTGTAAAGCCCACTGGTGCGGGCCGGGCCGCATCGCATCGGCGCGGATTTTTGTTACTCAGTACCAAAGTAGAGCAACGAAATAAAGAGGCCACTCGATGTTAAAATCGTCAAGTATGGAAAGTTGCGCCATCTAGTAGTTGTCATACGATCTTCAAGTATGGAAAGTGGCGCCTCTAGTAATTGTCGTAGGAAACTTTAGCGTTAAAATACCATAGTGCTCTTTACTTAACAGTAATATCAGGATCTTTGGTCACTGTGGGCCGCATCGGGGTATGCGCGCGGGGTGCCTCGCGGAAATCCGCCCCGACGCGCCCCGGCCCAGTGGGCGTTGCTCCTTACAAAATATATGCAAGTGATCTAGGCGGATTATTGCACTGCGATGCGCCCCGTCCCGGCCCGTCCAACTGTGCGCCATCCTTTAGATGTCTGCATTGCCGGGTCTGGGTGTTTATTAAGTTTATTCTGGTATTTATTTAAGTACTTCTATGTAGTAGAATCGTTAACTAACACCCAAGCCAAAAGCATATACGAGGGGCCTTCAATAAATACTTAAAATCCACGATCTCGTGTTGGCAGACCTGCGACTGAAGATTGACGAGATAGCTGAGACTGTAGGCATCGCAGATGGGACAGTGCATCATATTCTGCACGAAGAATTGGCTATGATAAGTTGTCGGCGCGATGGGTGCCGCGTTTGCTCACACCAGACAACAAGCGCAACCGTGAGACCACATCGGCGACATGTTTGGCGCTGTTTCAACGCAACCCGGCGGAGTTTTTGCGTCGTTTTGTGACCGTCGATGAGACATGGGTTCACTGGTACACACCAGAGACCAAGAAACAGTCGAAACAGTGGACTTGACTCGGCGAACGTGCTCCAAAGAAGGCGAAGACTGTTCAATCGGCAGGAAAGGTGATGGCCAGTGTTTTTTGGGACTCCCAAGGTATGATTTACATTGATTACCTCCAGAAGGGTAAAACAATCACGGGGATCTACTATTCTGACTTATTGGGCAAATTCGACGCCGAATTGAAAAAAAACAGCACCATTTGGCAAAAAAAAGTGCTGTTCCACCACGACAACGCGCCGGCTCACACCTTCGCCGTTGTCATGCCCAAATTGATCGAATTGCGCTACGAATTGCTGCCCCATCCACCGTATTCTCCAGACTTGGCTCCATGCGACTTTTTCTTGATCTGAAAAAGTCACTCGCCGGCAAAAGATTTAGGTCGAATGATGAGGTCATTGCCGCCACAGAGGCCTATTTTGAAGACCTCGGGAAATCGTATTTTTTTGACGGGTTAAAAAAGTTGGAGCATCGCTGGTCCAAGTGTATTGAATTGAAAGGAGACTATGTTGAAAAATAAATCTTTACTTTCTCAAAATTTTCTTTATTTTTTCTTAGGCTAAAAATTTATTGAATGGCCCTCGTAATTTGCTTACTTTGGGGTTAGATTCAATTTGTGTGATATCAGGGATATTTATTTATTTATTTAATAACCCTATGACAAAACATACATTTTATGTAGCCACCAAGCTTTCTATAAAAAAACGAAATTGGTGTATCCGTTCAAAAGTTATGATGCCACAAAACCGACAAACACACACAAGCACCTTTATTCTTATTTTAAAACTGTAAAAGAGTGATGTCACTTCGAATATATATATATAAAAAAAATTAAATGGGTGCAGGTGACTATAAATGGTTAGAAGAACACATTTTTAGAATTGTTCCACAAAATTTCACATAATGTCACAGGACATATTATGTTCTTAAAATTAAAGTTTTTTAATTTACAGTATTATAATTCCGATCCCTTCAAACTTTCCTCAATCACTTACATATTAAGTGGGAAAATTAATAAAAAGAGGTAAAACTTGAAAAGAAAATGAGTATTTAAAAATGGTTTATGAAACTTTCCCGCGTCTTTGTTTAAAGGAATTTTGGGTGTTCCGGGTTTTGTAGCAAAAACTTGAAAAACAAAACTCTTACAAAATGTTAAATTAAATATTTTCCTGTATTGGTGCGGGTTTTCTGAATAAAATAGACCATCTGCCCCTGATTTATTACAAACAAGCCCACTGCTGTTAGATTGCTGGGCAGCAACTTACCCGGGCAGGTATTCCTTTCCTATGCCTATACCTACATAGTACAAACAAGACCACTGGTAGTAGATTGCAGGGCAGCTACCCGGGTAGGTATTCCTTTCCTATGCCTATACCTATATAGTACAAACAAGCCCACTGGTAGTAGATTGATGGGCAGCAATTTCCCCGGAGAGGGGACCTTACTTTAGTTATTCCTGCCACCATAACGACTCTTATGTTCTGTTCTGGAGGGTAGGGTAGCCGGTAGACTTGCACAATAGGCCTTCCATCCCGCTTGAGAACAGCGACGCACCTGTAACCTACTCGTGTGGTGTTTATAGGCCACGGCTGTTTTTTACCATCAGGAGATTCATGTCCTTGTTTTTTCTATCCTCGGGACCAGAATAACAGTCATTACTGCGGCGGGAATAGGTGGTGGAACCTACGCGGGCGAATTCCTTACAGCACTAGTGGTCTGGTATTGTTGGTGAATGGTAATGGTCACCCATGAATTACGAGCTGCCAGGCGGAGAAGCAGATAATATTTTCTGGACAGCTGACCTGGAATAAACGACCCTGACCAACATTCGGAACAGAGGAAACAAATTATTATGATTTTCTTTTTCAGCAAGTGTTCTGTTTTTGTATCTTCCTAGTAGTAGTATAGTACTACTATTTAAATTATGCGCTTCGGATTCACAACTTTTACTCTCTTTACACTTTGTACTTTTATTTATAAATTTTGCTTAAATATAAATTAGGTCAGTCAACCTAATCTAAATTTAAGCGAAATGATTAATTATGTAATAACAACTCTATTTAAAGATATCTTTCAAATACATTCGGACTTCCGAAGCTTGACGAATATAGCCGAAGCGCATAATTTAAATAGTACTTACTACTATACCTCATGTAGGTCCTAAGATGGATTTAGAATCGACCTAACTATCAAAATCTTTAATTATTACTTTTACAACTGTTAAAAAATAGTTATCGTAAAATTTCTTCCCTAATTTCAAGATGACGTGTTTTCCTATAATTTTTTAAATTTGTAGAATGTTGTTTTCCACTTCTTTTTTGGTTTTAAACAATAGTTTGTAAATATAAAACTAGCTTTTTACTGCGGCTCAGCTATGTCTTTCAGTAATAAAAAAGGTATCTTATGTTACCGTTGATATCTCCAAGAATATTATGTATACATAATGATTAGTTTAGTAGTTTTCTTCTGAAAGTGAAACAAGCTTACATTCGTGTTTATAATATTAATAGGAACGCGCTTGTAAGCGATATATACCAGTAAGAGATATCTATCAATACCAAATAAACATTACAACATTATAAACTTCAGCCATGAATCAAGGAACTTCGTCACATTACTTCCAGAAAAGTTGTTTAAGTAGATTAGGATATCAAAATGATCGAAGTTTACTCCCTCTTCTAAATACAACAATAAATTATTAATAAGTAGGGAAAGTGTACGATTTCCTGCGTCTATCTTGAAGCGATGGGCAGTTTGATATTGACTCTAATTAGGGAACGTACACATACGACCTAACCCATTTAGGGGGGGGGGAGGCTTTTAAAATACTACGATCAGTCACGAGAGGGAGAGGGAGTTACACATTTTTGTTACGTAGTCGATTTCGCGAATAGAAATTTTGGACTATACTCGAATATGGCGCTCAATTTTGCATGCTTCTCAAACTCCCAGCTAGTGGCGCTGGCGTCAGTATATTGATACGTCAGATGATTGAAAACAGACACAGGCAGTTTGTTGTTTAGTAAAGTTGTCGAGCAAGTCCACGAGAGGCTACGCTATACAATAATTACTACGTACAACCTTGAAGGGGGTGGGGAAGAGTCTTTGCATATATTACAAGTGGTTACCGACGGGAGGCAGGGGTCAAAAAATGTTAAAAAATACATCACGTAGTATGGGTACGTTCCCTTATTAGTGTGTCTAAAACGATGTAAAGCGGAAAAATTTGGTAATTTTCAATTATAAGACGCATAGGTAGTCTATTTCTTGATATGTTATTTTATGATATTGGAAGGCAAACAAGCAGACAGATTTCCCGATGCTCATGGTAAGAAATTCACGCCGCCTAGAGATATCAAGTTGGTATTGATGCGCTGCCAACCTGAAGCCGGGATGTTAGACCTCGAGCAAAAGTAAGTTTATCTTACTCTCCAAACCAGAAAAAGTCAACGGCGGCAGGAATAGGTAAGGCGGAGGTATCAATCCAGGCAAGTCATTGCGAAACTCTACCACCTAGACAGATGTCATGGTGTTAGTGACGGTAAGCCTATGCTCGCCTTTTACAAGCTGCCCGGCAGAAAGGCAGATTGGTCTATTCTGCAAGGTAGCCCAGAATAAGACGGGGTTTGTTATATTTATTCCTATTCTTTTTATTTCATAACATAGCAAAGAAACACACGACTATCCTGATGGTAAGAGCTAACCGTGCCATTGCTTTGTGGCTGAAGTGTTAGACCAACAATCGTGAATGTTTAGCGTCTGCTCTACCCTTCGGATCCTCCACTCTACCGGAACATAACTATGTCATTATTGCGGCAGGAATAGGTAAGATGGCCACCAGTACTTAGTCTTGGCGGTAAAAACTTATTTAACCTTTACTTGCCTCTTAATCTTCGTTGCCTGGCAGTTAGGCTGATGTTTTATTGTACTCAGGATATATATTAAAACATAATCATATCTTTAAAATATTAATATACTAGTGGCCCGATAAAAGTATACATATAAACCTTCCTCTTTAAAACATTTTATCTATTGAAAAATCGCATCAAAATTCAATGCTTAGTTTGAAAGATTTAAGCATACAAAGGGACATAGGGATAGAGAACGCGACTTTGTTATATGATATGTAGTGATAGTTAATTCGATAAATGACAAATATATCCAGAGGCATGTACAGAGATTTCAGATAGAGTAGGCATAGACATTCTAGCTAAAAAACTTACAGATTCTAGGATTTCGATTTAGTTTTACTTTTTTAATTTTTACTAAGAAATTTTTATTTCCTTCACATAATTATAAAAAATAATAATTAATGGATAATCTAAGTTATTGATTGATGACCATCAAAAGATACGGTACAAAAACCGGACACTTGAAGTTTAACTAAACACGTTTCATCAAAACCGCTGTTAAAGCTCAGTTTTAATAGAAATTAAAGTAATTATCTGAGTAACACAGCTAGAATAGGTAGATCGAAACTGATTTGCGCTAAGCAAAGTCGAAACATTCATTAAATATAAACATTAATTAAAGTAAAAACATTAATTATTTGAACTCTTTAGTCTGATGGCAGTAGATATTGCCAGCAAATTAAATCCCGGTCGCTGTGATCGATTCAAAAGGTCGTTGTTAGGACTGTTTCAATAGCGTATCCAGGACTTTGGCCTAAGACATGGTGATTTTTTAAATGGTTTGTCAACTATAAAAAAATAGTCGCCAAAACATTTTTTGTCGCTAAGACACTTTGAAAAGTAGCTAATTCCAGTCATTATTACTAAATTGGCAACCTAAAGGGTCAATTTTAACAACATTTAGAATAAATAAATAAATATAAATAAATATCTCTGGACAAGTTACACAAATTGAATCTATACCCAAAGTAAGCAAATTATATGCTTGTGTTATGGGTGTTAGTCAACGATTCTAATACATCGAAATACTTAAATAGATACTATGATAAATTTAATAAATCTGCGCAAGCGCCCTGCGTCTTACGAATTTTCGATTAGTTCACGTGTCCTGACGCGAGTTTAAAAGTTTTAACTTATGGCAAAAAAAGTGCGCAACGCCGCTAAAGAAGTTTTCACTTCAAAAAACATACAGACAAATTGAGGATCTCCTCTTTTTTTGGAATTTGTTAATAAATTGGGCTGCTACTGAAGCATAAATAAGTAAGAGAAATGCATACAACATAACTTTTACTGAGTATAGCATTAATTGTAATTGAATGACTGACTGATGATCGATACTTAAAATAGGCCTGCTAATGTATTAAGTGCGGAACTAGGGATACTGTTATCAGTACGTACCATTAGGTAAGCGTCGTTTATCACTTGGTAATAATTATAGCCCAAAGCATATATTGAAGAAGCCAATTTGTTTTGCCTTATTAATGTCGAGCATATTTTAAAATACTTAAAAAAAACTTGTATAGCCCTCAAATCAATTATTACTGAAGTAGATTTAATTTGTACATAACAATATTTTCAAGTACCGCTTCGTTGGCGGAGAGGACAAATGGACGTAATATTATAATGTAATAAATAAAATTACGGCTATGTTAAGCCTGATTTATAATAACAGATGACAATGCTAAATGCTCACGCACAAGCCTAACTCTAATAAATGCTAAGTTACATGATTATTTCACAAGATGGCTGAGGTAACGCCAAAATATACCTTCTCTGTTTTGTACATAAAAATAGGATTAAATTGGTAAATAGTTTTTTAGTTTATTGTTATAAAAAAATAACGTTAACATATTTTGTAATTGTGAACGCGACGATTAATTGCATTAATTTTTAAAACCGCCATGAGAGTTTCAGGTTGCATATATTTATAATTGTAGGTATATAACTAATATTACGTTCATGTTATTATATACTATTTATATGTTTTTTTACTCTGTGTATTTTCAACCGACGAAAATAGGAGGAGATTCTCAATTAGACCCGTATGTTTTTCTTGTATGTATGTTACTCGATTATTCCGGTGTTTGTTGACGGATTTTCAAAATTGTTTTTTTAAATGAAAGCCTATACTCCCACGGTGGTCTCATTATAATTTTGTCCAGGTCTACATTAGCATTCATGAGAAAACCTCATATGTTCCGAATTTGAAGTCGGTTTTTTGCAGTTTTACTGCGGTTAATTATTGTATTAATGTATTATTTTATTTATGCTTAAATTATATTCTCTACTTTTTTGGTTATGTTAGTTATAAAGTTTTGTGTACTTGTTTTTTTAAATTTTATTTTGTATTTATTCAATTTGCCTGTCTTTCCTTGTTGTCTGGCAGAATTGACGATACGATCGATACGATAAGATCCCCATTGTTACATTTTTTTATCTTGTAGGTTTGTGTTTTTATTGTGCAATAAAAATGAATAAATAAATAATTTTCTACAAATACAAAGTTAATTAGCGTCTTTCAAAAAAAGAAGTAGTAGTAGTAGTAGAAATAAATTTACAGTGATTATTTTAATATTTAGTCGTGCACATACTGCAAGAAGATTTAGATAAATAGCGTTGTGCTGAATTGTTTTTTTTAAGTAATAGCCTGGATTGAGAATGTCTTTAAATAGGATTTAAGTTGGTAAATAGTTTTGTAATTTATCATTAAAAAATATAACGTTAATATATTTTACAATTGCAAAGGCGACAATTATTGACATATTTTTTTAGAAACCGCCATGACAGTTGTAAGTTTCTCATCAATAAAACTAGAGCAGTTACTGTTATGTGTTGTTTGCGATACAATTAAACTGTCGCCATCTTCTTGGATTGCGTTATTTTTCAAGACATTAATTAGCCAGACGAATGTAGCACTCATTAACGTCGCTTTTATTACAGACATTTCACTATTACTATTTTGTAAGAATGAAACATAATTAAGTGCCTCTTTTGTGCCACAATAAAATGTAGGTGGCGCTTTTAATGGAGAGCAGTTATAGTCAAATTGATTAAAGTTTTATTTTCTATACTATATGGCATTCGCGTCTTCGCTCTTTTTAGAACTAAAAATCATACATAAAAATTTAAATAAGAGGAGTTTTGGCGCCATCGAGAGAAAGATGGTTGAAGTTTTTTCATAATTATTGAATTTCGTGTTTATGTTAAGTGACATTGGCCATTTTCGGAGGCATTTTGTACAATTTTGTTCAGTGAAAGTGCACAAATGAAATAATCAATAATAAATTTGCGTATCATGTATTTCCTCGTTGCCACCAAATCTCACTACATGATCTTGAGTAATGAGGCCACCGCTTTACCCAAAGACCCTGACATGACTTATTGACGACTTGACTAAATTATAATTAAATCCCGTTTTTTGTAAATTTGGTGCAAATAGATGCAAATTTCTACTTGACTAATGGCAAATGCTAATGCGAATGCCAAAACCTAAAGAAAGAAAGAAAAAAAAAATTGTAAGGCCCGTGTTCGTCCGGGTTCGATGAAAGAATAGACCATCTGCCTCTCTGCTAGACAGCTCGTAATAGGCGAGCATAGGTTAAAATATACATCGTTAGCAGCAAGACTAATGGTGGCAGCATGTTTTGCAGCAACTTGCCCGGACAGAGATCCACCGCCTTCACTATTCCTGCCAATATAATGACACTGCCATCTTCTGGTTTGAAAGATAAGGCAGTCGGTAGACTTACACAATAGGTCTTTCATCCCGACCTTAGTACAGCGACGCACTTGTACCATCTGAAGTGTCTATGGAAGCCACGGTTGTCTTTTACCACCAGGAGAGCCTTGCGCTTATTAACTGACCTCTCACTTAACAAAAACATTGGCATTCCATGGAATTGTTGAAAAAAATGACAAGCTGTCAAACGCTATTTGTTGCGCGCGAACTGACAAACTCGAAAATGAAATCGGTTCAGCTGTCTATGCGAGGTTAGACAACAAATAAAAATACAGAAATATCGGAGGTCAAAAAGAATCGGGAGAGGATAGTTTGATTATGGTCCCTAATTCTTCTTCTTCTTTTGTAAATATGGCTTTCAATAGTTTTTCACGACTTATTCAGCCAATGTCAGGTACGGCGCCACCACACAGTAGGTATTTTACTTTATCTGAAGATTAAGTTCAAGATACCAATGGAACTTAAGTTTAGAGACACTAAGTGAAAGTTGATGGAGTTATACTTAGAGACTGTAGTTTAGAAGATTAAGAGAAATTAGAATTACTCATTTGTCTGTAGGCTAGATTGTAATGTTGAAGAAGATGCTCAGTAGAGCATCTTATGAAGAAAAAAAATCTGAACATATTGAGCTACCTAAAAGGAAACACACACAATATATATGCCAGCACCAAACTTTACAAAAGACAGACACACATATTCCTAATTCAATTCAAGTTAGATTGGCACTACTTTTTTTGAATTGCATCTATTATGTATATTAAAATATACAGTGCGTTTTTAATTATATCATATTTAGTGTGTATTGCGAATTTTAAACTTGATGTTTTTGTTAATCAATATTTTATGTAGATTATAAAAACTGGTCAAAAATTTATACCAACAAATGAAACAGTAGTAAGAAGTAGTAAGAAAATGATGTAAATAGTTTCTTCTGGAGAAAAGGTAGCGCTCGGTATCATAAAAGATAACATTGTTCGATGTCTGGTCAGTTTACTACTTTTACGGGCAGTTTAGGTGATTTGCTCTTCTATTACGGATTCTTTCCCTACAAAAACACATTGGCATTTCTCTGTTTTTGTCAGTCACTGACATGAGTTAGGAATGTGGGTAGTTTTCAGAATATTTACATATAATTATTACATTTAAATTATTTTTTTCATTACAAGTTATTTACTTGGTACTCTCTTACTACCCTTGTATGAATTCATGGATATGTATTATTATAGTTTATGTATGTATGTTTTTATGTGTTTATAAGTATTTAATTAAATAATATTACTTTGATTGAAACTGAAAAAACTGCTCCAAATTCGTTCAAAAGTCAGTCTTGTTGAGTGTTTTCTTTGACTATGCACTCGGAATTGTTGCTGGAAGGTCAAACGATAAATAAGGAATATTATTTGAGCGTTATGCGGCGTACTAAAGAGCAAATTCGAAAATGACAGATTTGGGGAAAGAAAACTCTCTCGCCTTATATACTTACAATTTTTATTTGTGTATAATAAGGTTTAGATAAATAAAAAAAATCATATTTTACTCATTTTCTTTTTTTCACGTTTTCAAGTACCTACTTATTCTGAGTCCTTATTATAATTAGATTAATAAATATATAAAAAGTATAAAAGGTACAGATGATTGGTCGAAATCATATATCTTACATAGAAAAAATAGCAGAGCCTTTACCATGAGTTGGTATAGATTACATTCGGTAAGCTATGTGTCGAAATCTATGAAACTTTTGGTCTAAAAATGTGTTTCTCTTAGTTACCGATAGAGGTGCTATTCAACATTTTCATACAAATAATTTACAGAGACGGTACCTAGCGTGTATAGTAAACCTGACAAGCCGTAAACTCATGGTAGGGCTCAGATGACGTTCAAATGGTAGTTTGAAAGTCATCTGCTGTTGCGAATATCAGCATCAGCTGATTATCAGCATTGTTTTCAACATCAGCATCCGTATTAATTGATGTTGATTTTATGATAATTCAGGTCGTGACATGTCCGTTGAATACGCGGCTTCCCTTCAGCGGCGGGAATTTTCGACCAATCAAAGATCATAAATCGTCACTTGTCATCACTTGTTCGCGCGAAAAATTGGTAAACAAACACTTAAAATTGTATTTGATAGAAAAAAAAAACATGAGAAAATAACGTATCCTTTATTTAAAATATAATTTAATAATTATGTGACAAAAGTTTCACGTGTGTGTACGTATGCGTGTACGTGGGCGCGCCCGCGTTTGCACATGTGAATGTGTGCATGCTTGCGTGCATATATGTCTATGTATCGGTTCGTCTGTCTGTGACTTTCCTTAAAAGATGAAGTAATCGAGATCGTTTTTAACTCAGTTATATTATGTTTAAGCCTATGTCACGAGAGCCTTCAGAGACCCAGCTCTTAACACGGACTACTACTTAGTTATTAGCCGGTTTAGGGGTCTGTTTAAGAAGTGGAGGCACTGGCGAGTACGTATTCCATTTGGAGGGCTTGAAAGGATTAAGAGTGAAAAGTTGCAAGACCCGAGTGTAGGAAGCATCTATGAGAGTCAAGTCCAAGACAGGCTGAATAGTGTGTGTCTACCGGGCTTAGACGTGGATGACTGTTGGAATGTTTTGAAAGATAGTATGGTTGATGTTGCGAAAGAGGTATGTGGGAGTGCAAAGATGCACAAGTCTATGAATGGTGACGCATGGTGGGATGAGGAGGTAAAAGCCTCAGTTGAAAGAAAGAAGAAAGCTTGGCTAGACCATAGTCTAGCATGTTTGCAGTCGAATGACAGTATGAAAGATTTGAAGAAAGAAATGTACCGTTGTTGCAAGAATATCACCAAGCACTTAGTGAAAGAGAAGCTAACAACT
Organism: Calephelis virginiensis; assembly: GCA_002245475.1. NCBI lineage: Eukaryota > Metazoa > Arthropoda > Insecta > Lepidoptera > Riodinidae > Calephelis > Calephelis virginiensis. The sequence continues at coordinate 7,738 of NJDC01010342.1, read as the reverse complement.
TCAAGATGAACACCAAACTCTTTTGGAGGGAGGTGAAGAAGTCTCGGAGTTGTTCGTCTACCTCCAGAATGAATAGAATTAAGT
>NJDC01010341.1:0-16264 GCA_002245475.1 Calephelis virginiensis | reverse complement strand
AATATAATGCTTTTAAGTTGCCAGTTCTAAAAACTTTCAGTTTGGCCCTCGTAACTAACACTATGACACAAGAATTTTATATATTATAAGATCTATAAAACAGTCGGTTATTATCCGAGGGTGGTGTCAAGAGTCTCCGAAACAAGCGTGTTCGTATGAAAATGTATGTATGTATATAATATGTATACAAATAAAACACATAATATCTGTATGTATATATTTATCTTCTTAATAGGGTTTATCTTTTTAATACAACCCGTATGTGGATGGATGTAGTTACCTGTAGACCAAGGTTAATATTCCACGATCTAATCGCCCGGGTGTTATCCAAAATTGTTGTCGAGAGTCTCCAAGACCGGCCAGGTTGTACGAAAAGGGTAATGAATGTGAAGGCAGCGGATCCCTGTCGATCATGGGTTCCTAGGCAGTTGCCTAATCTGCCTTTAGGTTAATCCGGCTCTGACCAGGTCTGGCACGATCATGAGACTTGGCACTCCATACTCTCTGCCTACCCTATCTTGGCGTGAGAAAAGTGTGTATGTGTTTTTAATATGTTTACTATGTTATTAATGAACGTAAAGTTCTTTAAGGTTTAAATTGACATTTTAGTCATAATTATAACGATGTAATAAAAATTACAACATCCACTTAAACCTTTTTTTTTATGTGATAAGACAGTGAAAAAGCCCATAGCTCTCCTGATGGTAAGAAATATCGTGGCCTTTGAACAAAATAGATATTATGGGTGCGTAACTGTCCTGTGTCCTGGATTTAGGGACTATTTTGCAAGTCTAAAGGCTACCCCTCCGGACCGAAACACGACAATTTCGTTATAAGGGATTATCCGGGAATATAGCAGGAATAGGTAAGTGGTGGATCCCTACCCGGGCAAGTGCTGCAAAGCACTCTACCACCTCACTTAGTAGTATAGTACGAGTATAGTACTTGTTCTCATGTTAATAACAAAGCAGTTCAAGTTTTACATTATTGTATACATACATATTTTGCGGTATGCTTGTGATTTAAAGTAAATAAGTATCTTCACGCCCATATCCCCGAAGAGGTACGCAGAGGCACAACCAGGGCACCCACGACTAGCCAAAGATACTGTAACGAACCCTAGTCTAAAGACTTTGACGTTCATTGTTTTTAGTATATTGCTGTTAAAATATTTATTGACGCTAATAATTTAAATAGAAAAAGATGTTTTAGGCTCTAATGAGGCTTTTAGGGAATTTCACAAATAATTAAAAAATAATAAACACATAGTATAAGGACTAATACTTGTGTGTAAGAGATTTTACAGTTTAAAATCAGTAGTTCGAGAATATACGATTTAGTATGAATAATAATGGGTTGAAATTTATTTAGGTTTGTACTTGATGGGTTGTTAGCAGATTAAAATTGGCGATTTATTTCTTAGATCGAACTAGAACGGTTTAAAACATTTTTCTTAATTAGCGGGAAACAAATAATTAACTTTGGTCATTATTACAGTATAGTCAAAAAGTTGGTTCAAGGCTGGATAATTGATATTCCAAATATAAAAGAGACCTAATAAATTACAAGAACATATATGTAAAAAATACGATACTAATTATTAACTGAAATTTTAACATATAAATTAATGTACTATTAAATATGTGACGAATATTTTCAATTTTATTAAGAAGATGAATTTTCTAATATGTTGTAATGGAGCATGCTAGGTGTATCGCTAGTGGGCAGTGTGGTTACAGATTAGGTGGCAAGGATTGTAATTGGCTACAAGAATTCAAAATGCGGGACAAAGACAGCATGATTCTGTCTAATGGTTAAGAGTAGGATGTCACGATGTGAAGTGAAGAGGAATGCGAGTCAATATTCTTTTGTAATATTTGAGAATTTAATTTTGTAAAAAGTTTTAATAAAGTGTTAAGGGTTAGGACATTATTTATTTTTTAGGATTATTTAAGTAATTAATAGATGGTTGGTTGCTTGTGTAAAAAAGTAAGTTAAATTAAATAAGATAGGAAAATGAATGTTTGGTTTGCGGGAATGAGAATGACGAATAAGCGATGTATTGGCAGAGAGACGGTTTGTGATTGGTGAGTGGAATTGAGATAAATATAGGCGGGAAATGCGACTGGGAAATGTAAAGGTATAAAATGTTAAGTCGAGAAAAATGGGGGGGAACTTACGCTGGAATCAAGGATGGTGTTGGGACTGTGCTCGAGGAAATAGCCAGATACAGAAAAGGAGGGGACTCTGTCGGTTGGAACGGTGAATACGTGGTCTACTAAGAGTTTTGTTTTATTTTTTTAATGTATTTTATTGAGTGGGCATCCAAAAGGGGTAAGTCATTTTGTCTATGGAGGTAACCCTACTTGGTAAAGAAGCTATATCAGTTATTTTTGTTTTTTTGTAATATATTAAATTTTATTTAAATTAATTGAAAGGGGTAACTAGGGTTCAAAACAAACTTTTTACATACATAATACTAAACAATAGGTAAAACTTTAGAGTACACAAAAGATGACTTCAGGATGGAATTCGGCGTGTGCTTAGTGCTTAGAATTATTCTAATTGTTTTTAGCACATATTGGTCAGTAATAATAATAATTGTTAACATATCGTTAAAATGGTAGGTAGACAAACTGAATAGCTTCACATGGAATATTTTAAAAACCTTGGGATATCTTAATAGCGCACCTTTTACAAAAATTAATGGAATGGAGAATTATTTAGAAAAAGGAAAACATATTTATTATAATAGAATAACCATGAAATTACTCAATGGATTTAATTTGTGAGACACATTATTTGTGTTGTAGTTTGGTAGTTTGTTAGAAAACATTTATTGGTTGTGTAGATATAGGTAAGAAATACCGTTTTTTGTTAGTTCATCAATGACATGTACACTGAAGTATGACTTCTTGGTTGGGGTGTAGCCATGAGGGCACTATGGAAATCTATGGAAACCGACACTTAGAAAAATTTTTCAAGTTTTTTTTTTATTTCCTATTTTGTTAGTTTTTATTACTGAAACAGACTAAAGACGTGATCGTGAACACTTTTTGTCATTAGGACCTTTACGCTAGTCCTCATAGTTTTCGAGTGAGAGCCAAATGAAAAACGACGACAAAAATTTGGAACGCTAATATCTCGGAAAATAAAAGTTGCACGCAGAAATAGCAAATTACAAAAACGACTCGCCTTTTGCTTATCCATCAGTACATGGCACCAAAACGGGGGGTTGTCGGGAGCAATTTTAAATTTGTCAAAATTTTTCTGTCGGATTTGTTCTTATGGTTTATCCTTGAGGGCACAATGGAAACCGACACTTAGAAAAAAATTTCAAGTTTTTTTTTTATTTCCTATTGTGTTAGTTTTTATTACTGAAACAGACCAAAGACGTGATTGTGAACACTTTTTGTCATTAGGACCTTTGCGCTAGTCCTCATAGTTTTCGAGTGAGAGCCAAATGAAAAACAACGACAAAAACTTGGAACGCCAATATCTCGGAAAATAAAAGTCGCACGCAGGAATATCATATGACAAAAACGACTAGCCTTTCGCTAACTTATCCAAACAAAGTGTCGGTTTCCATAGATTTCCATAGTGCCCTCATGGCTACACCCCAACCGACTTCTTTTGTGTACTTTTTCAGCTAGATGGCTTTGGGTTTGTTTTATTGTGTTTTTTTTTCAGAGAATTGTGTAGATACCTTACGTTTGATTGTGAATTGTGCGGTTTATATGTTTAGGGATATGAAAATAGTATTGATGTTTATTTTATGTTTTAAAGGAAATGAGCCCAATTGTTAGTTTGTCAAATAATTAATTCCATATTTATTTTCATAGTAACTGAAAATACTGTGGTCTCATGAACATTGAAATATCTAGGTTAGGTTATAAATAAAAAAAATGAGTAGTCATTTATTACAATGATTTTTGTGACAAATCTAGGGAACTTTAGCATATAATAAGAGTGATTTACATTAATTCATACGTAATTTTCTTTTGGGTTATCTTGAGATTTGATAATTAGCTACTACATTTAAAACTTATAGGGTGGTAGTAAGTTTAGCGGTATTAGCCATTAGATTAGATTAGGCGCTATTTAAAAAAAAGATAATTACAATTCACCGTAGAATAAAAAACCACACAAACCGTAGAATAAAAAAAATAAGGTTGTGACTATTTATTAAGGTAAAATATTGGGACGGTAAATAAAAAAAAAATAAAAAACAAAAAAAAAATAATAATAATGAAGCAGATGCAAAATATTTAAATTAGGTACAATACATACGTATTTTACTATCGCATAATATTATGACGTAGGTTATAAGGCCAGAAAGGTTAATTTCATGTTTAATTATCGGAGAAATTTTATGATAAAATTAAATGTCCTGAATTAAATTACCAAGTCTATTGGTCTAGGGTGTTTCCATCACTTGAAGTAAAGTTAACTTGGAAAATAAGACAATTTGTAAGTGTGGCTTAAGCTAATTGCAAACATACAAACTTTTGGTTGAGTTTTATACCGGGACCAATATATAATTATTTTGATGACGTTTAAAAACTATTTATTTGATAGAATAGATTGAAAATGGAATCAAAATATTTAGGTACTAATATATTATTTATATTTTTATCACATAATAGTCGATGTTACCAACAAGTTAAAGTGGCTAATTAAATTAATTTTCATACAGTTGCTAACAATAATAGATAATACAATATTAGGCACGTGACCCCTTCTCTCCGGTTATCCTTATGAGAAATTGACGTGTTTGTGGGTGAAATTATGCCTAATGTAAGGAGTATCTTCTACTAATCTCTCTTGACTCTCATATCACTTATTTCTTTAATATAACCTCATATATTTTGACAACCATGACTTGTATGGGTTTAGGTTATCTTGCTATCACTTTACAGTAATGTAATTATAATTATTTTATTGAGAAGATGTCAAAATATTAAACACCAAGGTTGCTGATCCAAACGGAATATTGTTATGGTCCTATTACGTTGGATATTATCGTGTTTTATCAAAGCTGAACCTCTCGCTGAATAAAGGCCAGTGAGGTCATTGGAAGTAACGTCTGTGCTACGTTTATCAGTCAAATTCCTGGTCCTGCAGGCTGCATCCAGATGAGATGGACCAATGATTTTCCCCGATATTAGCGATAGAGGGGCTATGATAAAATGTGAGTTATCCCTAACTTAAATCAAGACTTTGACAATGATTTGTTTATGGAAGGCAATGTTAAAAATTTAAAATGTAATTGTTGCTGATTTGCATTCGTAAGTAGTCTAATAAAGGGCTATTTATTGATGTGAAACCAGTTTTGTAACTTCATTACCAGTAGAATTATGGTTGCAATAATGTTAATACCTGGTTTATTCACCATTGTTACAAATTTATTGGAGAGTCATGGGGATGATAATAATCCTATTAATATTATAAATGCGAAAGTTTGTAAGTATGGATGGATGGTTACTCTTTCACGCTCGAATGGCTGAACGGATTTGTCTGAAATTTGGAAGACAGATAGATTGTGACCTGGATTAACATATAGGCTATTTTTAATCCCGATCGCACACCGGGTTTCTGTGAAAACGCGGGCGAAGCCGCAGGTAGCAGCTAGTATAATAATATTTATTTATTGTTCACTCTCACATAATTTACAAATATTACTAAAGTTGTAGTACAAATCTAGTTTGGCATTTTAGTGAGAGTCTGGTGCCTATTTTAGGTAAAAATATAACTGAGTTACAGGTCACCAGTGCCCCACCAAATGACTAATTGGTTGACATAGCTATACCCCATTAGTTTTATACGGTGTGTATTCGTACAGCCTGATGTGGTGGAGTTAAAATTGAATAGATCGGGGGTCAAGCATGGGTGTTCGAGTTACTGTGGAAGATTCATATACACTCTTACCCACAGAAATACTGTACAAGTAGGGACCAAAACGTTTCCACACTTACAGGTGGAATATAAGGTTGATACATCTACATTTAGTCATGTCTTTATTCCCCGCCAAAATCTGTTTTGTGGAATTGTCGAACCAAGGTCATAGAGACAAGGTAGGACTACGAGCGTCCGGACGCACCTCTAACTGGTTGGTTACTAACTAACTGAGTGTACTCTCACTTGGTTTTATAGCCTAATGGTACATGTTAAAGTGCACGGTGCTTAGTACATGTTATTTGGACTATCCATGTGGCTGTATTATGCATTTAAGAAGGAGAAGACCAGTTTCTGGTAGCCCCTTTCGTAAACTACCACATGATAGACCATATCACAAGTTATGTTTCTAACACAGTAGGGCAATTTAAAGGTGTGTTTATCGTATATTCAACTAAACCCTACGCATTGTATACACTACACTAGACATATCTTATCATTGTGCTTGTACGTTTATGTATTGACTAAGCCATATGTGATGGTGTTCCGATGTTTTATAATTAATTTAAAAGGTTTAAGCATCGGTCAATGAACTCACTCCAGTTAATAACGAAATTAATTAGGAAATTTTACTTTGAAGACTATTTAAATAACTATATATTATCGCCTCTGTGGTCTAGCGGTTCAGTTGTTGGACTTGACTGCATGAGGTCCCGGGTTCGAATCCCGGGTCGGGCAACAAAAATAAAATTGGGTTTTTCCAATTTTCTTATAAAAAAATGTTGCTCGGGATAAGATATGTATGTGCCCGGTTGGCGATAGGCTTGCCACCTATCACATTGTGGGACTTAGTATCTTCGGCTAGTCGTGGGTGCCCTTGTTGTGCCTCTGCCTACCTCTTCGGGGATATGGGCGTGAAGATACTTTTTATATTTGTATTTGTACGTGTACACTAGTGTACAAATTACTGAAACTTCTATCATTGTAACCGCTTTCAATAAATATAAAATTATATACTATTCAAATTACCCTCTTCTGGAGAGTGATAAAGTGTGTCGCAGTGTGGCGGAGCTCATACTTTCCCCTCTACGGAGGAGAGATTTCCTGTGCTATTATCCGGTAGTTGGTAGAGAAGTAGTCTAAATCTTATCCTTCTAGTCCCTTCCAAATTAAAGAAACTGTCAACTAACTCTATCAAGCTAGTTTCACTCACTAAAACCCTAAATTCCCTGGCTATTAATTGTATTACATACTGATAGAGAGAATTTTCTTATAGTAGGCTATAGACATCTTAAAAATAAGGTAGTGTTAGGGAGGTAGGATTAATATTTGATAAGAAGCGAACCGTACCATTGCAGAACTAACGGGTTACCTATTACAATATATGGGATCTAATTAAAACCACTAGACGATTAAATAGCCAAATTACTCTTATTAAAATTAATTTCTGGTTACGGATTAATTATGAAATAAATACCTAGACGTCGGTACATTAGTAGTGTGGAGATCCGAGATATCTTACGTAACCGTAGTGGGACGGCGTGCATAGCGTAAGGCATAACTTGATGTAGAGATTCCGGAATCTAGGGCTTAAGAAAAAGATGTGTAGCGAGCAAGGAGTAGGAATTAACCTAAGAGGCTTCCGGATTTCATTGCCTAATAAAACTCGTGATAAACTAGTCTTAGAGATATTCGTAGGTTGAGTTTGATTAGACTATATATATTTATTATTGCCTATTTATTTTATCATTATGTAATTGTTTATTTATTTATGTGTTATTATTTATTTAATACCTATGATTTAATATTTCAAATTCAAAATAGCTTTTATTACGTAGATCTATACAAAGATTCTTGTAACGTGTGTTTGTAACTACCACCGGATCGGAAAATTCATCCTGTCTCTTTGTCTCTAGAGTATATTGATCGAAAGACTAGCAAGTTTTACAAGCGAAGAGTAGGATAATATAGGTTCCACAATGTGATAGGTGGGAAGCCTATCGCCAATCGGGCACATATCCTATCCTGAACAACATTTTTTTATTAGAAAATCGGAAAAACCCAATTTTTCTTTTTGTTGCCCGACCCGGGATTCGAACCCGAGACAAGTCTAACAACTGAACCGCTAGAGCACAGAGGCGATTATGCTTGTGATATTTCGTACGGATGAATTTAATTGCCTGAGCTGTAATATTTTTGATTTGTTTTCAGAAAACCAATACCACCGAACTCTGACTTGCCAGCATGGCCACCTGTAGGAGCAGATGGATCGCCTCATATGTCTCTGAACCAAACCATAGAACTTCGAGGTCCCCTTCTACAAAAACGAATGAACTTTTGGCATGAGATATATGACAAATATTATGCAAGGCCGATTCCCCCACCTACTCCACCTCCCAGGCGTGGTGAACTGTAAACTGACATGTGAAATCATAAGATAAAATTAAAATAGATTAAGTGAAAGGTTTTTTATTTTTCGCTAAATATGACACAATTTTTATCGATAACATTGGTTATAAACTATTAACAATTTTAGTGTACCAGAAGCATCAATTCGATTTTATATTACAGTTTAACCAACCCACTCTGATATGTGATTTTGTCCTTTAAATAATAAGAGGTCGTGACGGTAAAAAGTTGTGTGTTTTTGCCACCTTATAACTCAATTCGAAGCACGACCACAACATGTAAACAGGTAAAGAAGTCACATACATTTGTAGTGTGCAAACACATTTTAACATTTATAGAAACTAGTGGTCGCCCGTTGGTCGAAATTCACCATAACAAATTTTAATATCTTTTAGATAAGAACGCCATCTTCATTTCTCAAGACCAACTACTTTTTTTAAACTGTATGATTACAGTTTGTGCGCCATCTGTGATGTTTTATCTTTATCATCAATATATTTGTGTGTGCGTGTCAAATGCATGGTAGTGTGGGTAATGTTTTATTTATTGATTTAATGTACTTTGCAAGCATTATTATTGAAAAATATTAGCGTTCTACACTTCTCCTACACAAAAACTATAAGTGTGCCAAATTTCATACTCCTCCGTTTGCCCATTTTTCGTAAAAAGGAGTCCAAAGTTTTGGCATCACGTATTAATACATAGATTATTTTTTTGTAAACGTAACATTAATAAATATGTGTAGTTTTAAATCGAATAAAATTACTTGTATTTATTACAAGGTTATTATTATTACTTATTCTTTATTGTACAATACAAACACAAACATAAGATACAGAACAGAAATAATACAAAAAATGTACAAATGGTGGTCATATCGCTCAAAGCAATCTCTACCAGACAACCAGGAAAGACAGGAAATCAAATAAATAAAAGGTAATTTTAGGTAACACAACAACTTTGTTCGTAACAAAACTAAAGAGAAAAATAAGTACTAGACATAACAATTTAAGCATAAATAAAAAAATACATCAATACAAGAAAAAAAAACAATAACAGTACTCTGGTACATTAATACATTTTTAATTACAAAGTAATATTAGTAATATACAAATATAATTACATAAAAATGTACAAACATACATGCATACACAAATACGTATTATATATACATAAACTATATTAATACTTATACATTAATTAAATGAATGTAGGGAAAAGGTTCGTTATTTATTACATACAATAATAAGTTAGATTAAGTTTAACTCTTTCTACCATAAACTATTACCCTCTCCAATTTTAGTTTTAGTATCTTCAGTTTTAGAAATATTTAATTTTAGAATCGTCTCTGTGGTCTAGCGGTCCGGGTGTTGGACTTGAGTGCATGAGGTCCCGGATTCGAATCCGGGGTCGGCCAACAAAAAGAAAATTGGATTTTTCCAATTTTCTAATAAAAAAAATGTTGATCGGGATTGGAAATGTGCCCGGTTGACGATAGGCTTGCCACCTATCACATTGTGGGACTTAGTGTTTTCAGCTAGTCGTGGGTGCCTTGGTTGTACCTCCGCCTACCTCTTCGGGGATATGGGCGTGAAGATACAATTATTTTCTATAATTTCTTTTCTGCAAGAAAATCATTGAAACTGTGATATGTTTTCTCTTACAATAATACATGTACCTAGATAGATACCATAGGTCCTTTCACAGACCCAGAAGACATAAAGATTACCTCCTCTTGCGAGATCGACGATCAAAAGTAGCTTTCCAAAACGAGCACGCAAGAAACGTCTGGAAATCTGAGAATCACCATGATAGTAAATAATTAAGATAATAATAAATATACGAAAAATAATACACACAGTATATACTTCTATAAATTTTAAAGAAAGAAAAAAATTCGCTCCTAGTTAGGATTTGAACCTTAGACTAAGAACTCACGGCGCTGTTTTTACCCGCGACCCCGGCTGTTGCGGGCCCGCAAATTCCGTAGAATGTCGTTTTGTAAGCAAAAAGTAAGATCACATTTCACAACGCGCCTGCGGTCGTTTGCGGTTCCCGCGAGCGGTCGTCTCCCTGTAAACCGTGCGGGCGGCGATCTTTAGCCGCCGCCTCGGCGGATTGCGACCCCGTGCTCTGCGGTCGCTTAGCGGGCGACCATTTTATACTATTTGTACTGATTATTAAACCGCGACCGCAGGCCGCGCGATAATCAACCGCCAAGTTTGCGGGCGATAATTTCAACCGCGGCGGCAGCGAGACCGCAAAAATTACCCGTCTCGTGAGTTTTGAAATAAATCGCAGAACCGCGACCGCTGCGGGCGCGATTAGAAATCGCTCCGTGAGTTCTGCCGCTTAAGCCGACGAATGCCCTAACATACTATAACATCATGTACACTCATACAGACACGTATTTTATTTAAACAGTCGCCAGATAGGGGTAGTTTCCATTGGTTTTGGAAACCGGCAAAGAGCAATCTCTTTTCTTTTATGGACACTTATTTTGCTCTTTGACTAATACTAAATTCACTGGATACCTGCCATTCCACATCACCCTGCCGCTCACCCCGCTCTCTCTCTGCTCGTACACAGGTCGGCTTTAACTCGGACGCAATGGGCGAGCGATCATACAAATAGGACTACGACTAATTTGGTCATTCACAAATCTTCTCCGGAATGGAGATACTAGAATGACTGTCGGTATATTTTGCATCTGGCAACCTGTCAGAGTGACATTACTAATCTGTGACCAACCTCTTTGGCTAGACTATTCTATTGTCTATACTTACGGTTCGGGACTTCGGAAATCACAGACTAGTAAGATAACTATACGTTCAGACCGCCATCTGGGGAACATTGGCGTTCAACCGTATGCTAGAATTGAACACGACATCTAACATTTGTATTTCTTTTTTTAATTGCAAGTAAGCTGAAGAAGCTAAAAAGTTATCTATACAGCCAAGTTTTAAAATGAAAAATGCAGGCAAGCTATTCCACGTTATTAATAATTTCAATGTAACTTTTATGATAAAAAAATCAATGATCTTATTCACATTTTATTTATTTTCTGTCAAAGACATTTCAATAACGCAGTACAAAATTGTAAATGTAACATGATGTCTAGCACAATGCTGCTGCTACCGAGTTGGTCTGCACACCCGAGTTTTCCATGACCTGAAAATAATATTAAATTAACAAACGCTCTTTGAGAAAGTCAAAATTGAGACATTAGAGGACTTAGTATCTTCCGTTGAGTTTCACCATCGAGCATTGCGTCAAAATTAAAAGATTTGTGTGTGCACATCACATTAATATTTAGCACCTTGTAATTCTGAAGACATTTCTTATCACCTACTACACTTTCGTAGAACCAGTTATAACGGTATTATTACTTAATGCATTCAAAACCTGGGACTTTACAACAAAAGAGCGTAGTTATTGCTTGCTTACTTCAGTTAGTCTTGCACGACTAACTGAAGATCTAAGTCTCACAATGTAACAGATGGCAAGCCTATCTATCGGCAACCGGGCACATGTTCAGTCTCGGGCAACGTTGCTTTTATTTTTGAAATTAAACACATATACACATATTGATATAGTCGAATCTTACCCCAGACCACTAGACCAAAGAGGCGAGAGAGTACGAGTGCAAGTTTCAAGTACGTACTATGCACAACGATTAAACAAAACTTATACATACCAACTTATCATTTAAGTATCAACAATTTTATTGAAGCGGTAGTGAACGGGCAGGGCATACGAATGATCAGTCATGTTTTCTTGAAGTGAAGTAGCCGCCTCATCATCTAAAAACATATTAGTCTTTTAACTAAATAATAATAATAAATCTGTTTGCAACATTTGCTAACTCCCACGGGGAGGGAAGAATAGGTATGTAGAAGTAAAGTTAAGTAGGTAATTTAAGAAATCGATTTTTGTCAATGTCCGTTTTTAGTTATGTAATAGTTATACTATCTACAGGAGTAGTTTTTAAATGTAATCATCTGTTTCTTGTGGTTCAACGGTAGAAGTCTGATGCCCAGGTTTTTACCAAACTATTGCACACTGTTATAAAGCACAATTTTTATGTGGCGGGTAATAAAATACTTAACAAAACGAGAACATTATGCTTTCGTATATTTAAAGAGGCGAATTAAATCAAGGCACCAATTTGAAAATTGAAAAATTTTCACTTTGACTTTTGCCTCAATGAAAATTTAACAAATCTTGACATTTAGATGAACTCTTTGGTTTTTTTATTTGTACTTTTTTGTTTACAATCACAGATTACGTCGCGTGGAAAAATAGCACTGTCATCTATGCGGTTGAATTTTTTTTAATTTACCTTGCATGGCGTGTCGGAAATATGGCGGTCGCTTGTTAATGTTAATTGGTTATCGAAATTAAAGCTAATTATTCGGTTTTACGGTTTGGTGTGCAATAGCGTCGGGCTATTGTTGAAGAATTGGTCACCTGAATAAAAATTTAATCCAAGTGGATCGGCCACTTTGATTATCGCGTGGAATGGTGATACGTGTCATAGGACATGATTGTGAAAACGGGATATAACTTTATCAATAGTTTGTGTCGGGCAAACTTGATATAAAACGGGAGATAGCATCGTGCCTATGTATCATCGGTGGACTGCAGGCTGTCAACCATCGTCTGACATCGGGATCCGTTGGAAGCATCCAAATATTAAGTTTATATTCATGATCCGTTAATCCACTGATTCCCTTCGTATTAAGACTTCTGTGAGTAATATTGTTTGTGGTTCTCGTGCTTACCAAGAACGCCATATTATTTAGTGTTAAATTTTATAGTGATGTACTATTACAATTGTCGATATTTTATTTTACGTTCCCAGAAAAGAATGTTTGGACATGATAAGAATGTATACCATTGCCACTGAAAATATCAATCACAGCCTAGCTTGATTAGAATTCTCTCAAGTGCTCACCTTAAAATAAAGGAAGTGGTTTGAATGTAATCTGAATAAATATAAAGAGTTAACTTATGTAAAGAATAAACACATTTGCACGCCACAATGTAAAAGAAATATGCTCGCGAAAAGTAAATAAATATTATTTCTTTCGTTTAATTACATTTCCCTATTTAGGTGTAAGCCAATTAAGTAGCATTAAGTAAGTAAGTAAGTTGACAGTTGCAATTTCAAAATTAACTATAACTTAACTATTAATCGTCACTAATAGATCATGTATCGATATCGTTACTCTACTTTTTCTGGAGAGACTTATAATATCAAAATGGCAGTCATATTTAGTAGCCAACGGTAGGCTTTTTTCGCAGGTGTTTCATGGCTATATATTTAGAGGTCAATGATTTTTCTTCAGTCATTGACGTTTCGCGAAAATATTATTTTTGACACTTTTTTATGATATACTCTTTGTTCTGAGATTGGCCAATTGCGATAACACTTATAGAAAAAAAATACTACCTACAACCATAAAAGTTGAAAATTTAGTTCAAATATCATGTGTTCAGTCGGGGCCAAGCCTTAAACTGATAATTATATTTGAAGTAATTATTAAATTGGCTTGGCCCCGACTTCAAACTTATTAGTAAATGGCACATATAACTAATAGGTAGTATATAATTATAGATAGATAGTAGATAGATTATTATTAAATTAAATTTTTAATTTATAATTTGATAAATAAACTCTTTTAATCATCAATGTTTATTACTTGGTTTTAATGCTACATATTGATTATAGTAACAATTGTTGCTTTATAGAATCATTTACCTACATTCACATTGAATATTTGGTAAAATATTAAAACCAGGCTTGGTAGCATTTCCGCTTATGGCTAAGTGCTATCTTACAGGGACGACTAAACCAAGGCTGGGATTTGCCACCAACAGGCACTGAAGAGAACGGAATATAAAGTTCCATACCCTGCAGCACCACATCAGTGACAGCATCAGCAACGATGTCTCGATCAGCCAGCGAGAAGCAAATCTGCCTCCATGGGTAAGACGCAAAAAAAGATGGCATCCCGTCCCAATCTGCTGACCTATAATGCCACAATCGACGTCGGCCCGATGGTGGTAGCCGCACACAGGGTGAAATAGACACTGCACTCCTTACTAAGCAGTGGTCGGAAGATCCAAGAGGGGCATCGACAGAGACTTCATAGTTCTCTGGGTGAGAGGTCAGCAGAAGGTCTAACAGTGAAGGCGTATGATCCCCCACATCTGGAATTCGTGTGGGCGAAGTCACCAGTTGCGTGAGATCATAGGACAGGGCAAGCGGAAGGCACTAACGTATAGGCCAAAACCTGAAGAAAGAAAAAGACATTTGGCAAATATATTTTGCCGCGCATAAACTCATTTGGTGACAGCCGTATCTCTAACTCCAAAAAAAAATACTAGGACCTTGCTATGTTCCGACCAGAAAACAGCATAAACGAAAGACATACTTTCGGATTCATAATATCTACAGATAGATAAAAAAAAAGTATCTTCACGCCCATATCCCCGAAGAGGTAGGCAGAGGTACAACCAAGGCACCCACGACTAGCCGAAGACACTAAGTCCCACAATGTGATAGGTGGCAAGCCTATCGCCAACCGGGCACATTTCCGATCACGACCAACATTTTTTTTTTTAGAAAATTGGAAAAATCCATTTTTCTTTGTGTTGGCCGACCCGGGATTCGAACCCGGGACCTCATGCAGTCAAGTCCAACACCCGGACCGCTAGACCACAGAGGCGATATTCGATATTTATATTCCATAAATAATGTTTATTATATAACACTTTATTACTCCCTTGCTTCCTCGAGTGTAACATTCCATCTCAGTAATTACATGGAAGCTTCCAAGAACCCTGTAAATAAGATTACTTTCCTTCTCCACTAACGAGTTTTCCATAATGCCATAAAGAACTCCCTCTCGAAGCTTAGTCTAGCCGTGTGGACTAATTAGCCAGGAAATTATAGGGTCTTAAGAAAAGGCGATGTTTATCGAGAACACTCTGTATGCCTAGCACGAACAAAGCTATCGAGTTAAGTTGGAATATAACGAACCTTAGAGAATATAGAAAAATAATTGTTATTGACAAACTGCTTACCTTATTGTTGAGCATAAGAAAAGTAACTATTCAATAACTATTATATATTAAAGATACATGTAATTCTAGTTCAGCGATACTCAAAGTGTGTTTAGCGGAACCCTAGGGTTCCACGATAGGGGTTCTACGAGAATTTAGAAAAAAAAATGCAAAAAATCCCTCTGGTCAAATGTTCTAACGTGGTGTAGCACGATTCACGATATCTACTTGTGAGCGCACAGTCCCTTTTATAAAAGCCGCCTTTGAGAAGTCTGAGATTAGACGCTATAATTGTAAACAAGCGACTTTCGACTCTAATTTTTAAAAGGTAAAGCCGAGATTGTTTACATCGCTTTTTATTTATATTTTTAATTCGGCTTTTGATTCATCAAAGGCCCCGATTCGAGTATTGAGAAATTTCGAGATCGAGGCTAGGACTTTAAATACGACGATCGCGCACCTACACTTAGTCAGTCGACGATTAGCGTCCGAAGCGATAAGTAACTTCGCGCTACAAACAAATTGTTTATTGTTCTAGTACTGTGTTCTGATTGTATGTATCAGTTTTGTAAAATTATTTTCTTTTTTGGACTAAACTCTTCTACGCAGTAGCAATTGTGCGTTATTTTGACCCCACCATCCTGACAAGTAAATTATTAATAAAGAAGAATGGAACGTTGGCTTAAAGGCGTTCAACGTGATGCAACAACATCTTCTAACGAAGCCATTACCGATCAAGACGATTATGCAACGACGTCAAGTTCCACGGTTTCAAAGGCGAAAAAAAGGAAGTATTATGAATCATATATCAGTTTCGGATTTGTTGATTCCATCGGCTCACCTCTCTGCATGTTATGTAGTAAACTGCTTCCTAATAGTTCTATGGCAC